>JAVLVB010000212.1:347572-384248 GCA_032876305.1 Orestias chungarensis | reverse complement strand
TATATTAATTATATATATATATATATATATATATATATATATATATATATATATATATATATATATATATATATATATATATATATATATATATATATATATATATATATATATATATATATATATATATATATATATATATATATATATATATATATATATATATATATATAGTATAAAGAGAAACCCGTTACCTTTGCGGGATTTTTTTCAGATAGGTTTAAATCCATTCCACAATTTGGCTTGTTGTCCACATTATTATTACAGGAATATCCATTTATCCGCTCAAGATTATTGAATAAATTCTTACTCTGAGCAGCATGAGATGAAAGGACTGGGGAACATGTTTTTTTGTTGGATGTGAAGGAATCAGGATTAGAGGAACACCACTCAGCGTTTTGAGATTCAGAGCAGAGGAACAGGGGAGAGGAAGACTTTTCAGCTTCAGAAGTGTTTGGTGGAATAGTAGAGAAACAGGTCTGAGCAGCGGGATCAGGAACAGGGTAGACCAAAGGGAAAATGGAGGAGCTTTCAGAAAGAGGCAGAGAGGGGGGAGATGATGTGGAAGGAGAGGTTGAGGTAGATGATTCCACCTAGAGAAGGCAAGGCCATACGGTAATGAGCGACTGAAGGGTCATCCTTTCGGTTTTCACAACAATACAGACTTATCAATGCTCTTTGCCCATCACAACATTTCAAAAGGATTTAAGAGAAAAATAATTTTTTTTAAATCTATAATTTCCTATTAATTAAAAAGTCAGAATTGTGAATTTATGGGGTACAAAAGAAATAAAGATGCGAAAAATGATTCTCCAAAGACGTACAAAAGGTAAAACTAGCAACATTTGAGTACAGCACAACCTTAGGGAGCACTAAGAGTATTCAAATTATAATTAAGTTTTTATTTACCAATTTGATTTACAGTTTGTAATATGTAGAGCAAGGGATTTCCTTTTGACCCTTTGCTTCTCATTTTAAAGGAAAATAGGTTTTTGTTTCTGAATTTTGTATATTTATTGTTAGCAAGGACTTAGTCCTCCATAGCCAACAACTTCAAACTTACAGAGCTTTAAATGCAGAATTGGGCAAAGCATGAACTTCTGACTTAATTTTGTAATATTTTGATACCAGTAACTGATCTGATAAAAAACCTGTGAATCTGACGGAGGAAGAGAAGGTTTGTTGGACCCACGAAACATGGTGGACAGGAGGACAGCTCTCTCTTTTATACTCCTGCCTGAAAATTCCCTTGTCGACAGTCTCTAGTGTTCAGGTATGGGAGCAAGTAGGATGTTATCAAAGCATAAGGAATTTTATATATACAGAGAGAAAGTGTGTATGGGGTAAATATACAGTGAATTTAAAGGTGGAAATAAATTCACCTTCTGCCCAGACGGCGGGTCAGCAGACAAAGGGGACAGATCAGACACAGAGGTAGGATGATTAGGAGAGTCAGGTTGGGTGCTTTCTGAGTCACAAGGAGAACTTAGAGGGATCCTGAAGTGTGATGGTGATGGAGAACGACTTGGGCTGCTCTGATTGAATGAATTATGAGAAGAGACGAAACTGGTCTGCTGAGAAACAGAACTGGGGTTCTCCAACAACCGAAGGTAGACCGAAGGCTGGAGACAGGAGGATCAGTACAGGACAGGCAAGAGGAGAAAGGAGGAGTTCACAGGAGTTAGATTTAGCATTTTCTTTTGAAACACAGGAACATGGGAACAGCTTGAAGACGAGCATACCTGCCATTTTGGGTGGGGTGAAGGAACAGGGGAAAGAGGGGAGATATCTTTGGGTTTAGCAAAACGTGGGTTTTCTTCCTCCTCTTCCTCATCATCATCTGATGAGGGAGAGGTGATGGAAGGGGACAGAGGAGGAGAAAAAGAAGGACTAGAGGCTTCCTTAGACTGTTTCAAGGATAAAAAAAAAAAATTTGAAGTATTAAAAAAAGGAAATGGAAGATATATGAAGAACAGATACTAAATATCTACTTTGATTACAGTTTTACAAAATAATCAAAAAAACTAACAATAAACATTTTTATATAAAAAGGAGAATTACATGAAATCAAAATAGCATAACCGGAATGGATCACTGGTTTCACCTCCAAACTCACGTCCAGCAAAGCTTCATTTTATTTTGTTAAAGGAGGCCTATCAATAAATGTAGTACATTCTTCTACAATTGTGACGAACCAGGTCTGGTTAAAGAAAAAAATAAATACAATACACACAAAATAAACAGAGTTAAGAGGAATCCAACCTGAAAATTTGGGTTAAAATCTTCATACTTTACATTCCTCCCTAAATTAATACGCGTCAGCTCGTTCCTCGGCCGTACATTTTTTTTGGTACATTGTTAAAGTTAAATTGTCACCATTTTTGTTGATTTCACCTTTGTTTGCATCTTTGCTGTAGACGAGTTCTCCTCAAATTTGGCCAGCAGCTGTGTTGCCATGGAGCGGACCTTGTTCTCCCGCAGGTCTCCTTCATCACCAACAGGTGGCGCGCTGTGACAGGACAACTGAGGCCAGATAGGATTCAGGTTCAGAATAAATGTGGCTTCTGAGTTTTTCTTATTAACCTAAACCCCAGTTTTATTTCTGCTTAAAGCAGGACTTTTCCAAATAATCACCTCTGTGAGGTAGCAACTTCCTTTACGTCGCCTTTTGTTAACAGAATCAACCTCTTCTTTCTTCTCATCCTTAGACAATAGAGAACATAATACAGATTAACTCACAGAAGACCCGATAAACGTGTAAAATCATCATGCTCGCGGATATAGTGTAAATATTAAACAAAGATTTTTAAGGTAAAACCAATGGACAATCCCCTCAACTCAGTATATTTGACTGACAGCTGGAAATCCTGACTAAATAAGATTGAAACTTTATCAAAATAATGATTTGATGTTAACATCAGTGTTAATACATCTAACATAATACACTGATTGAAGAGAAGGTAACAACCAACATTTGTGTACATTCATGTGTTCTTACATTCAATTTCCCTTTGGGATAATAAAACTTTTCTTGATTTGATTGATTGATTGATTGTATAGAAAAAGACAAAAAACATGTTCTTTTACCCTGGGTATCCTCTTCCGGGGCTGTGGCAGGTTCAGCAGTCGGTGGTGGGATTTAGGTGGACATTCTTCACCATTTTCATCTGGCTCCATTGAAACTATAAAAATAAAAAATGTGTTCATAAGTAATCTGTTTCTCCCCTTGAAAAAAGCAAAAATAAAAATTAACAAAAATTCAGCAGTTTAAGACAATAAGATAAAGAAAGTTGCAAGAGAATGAGAAATTAAAGATTAATTTAATCTAATTAATTCAATCATAATAGTTGATTGTCTGAATTTCTTTTTATAAAGCTAAAAATAATCTAATATTAAAATGTATAAAGCTGAAACATTTGGACTCCTCAGCAGATCTTCCGGCTTTCACGAAACATCCTCTGGCCTCATTACAATTGAAGTTAATTGAACTGATCTGAATTGTTCTGAGAAGTTCCCTTGAACAAAAAGGCACTGGCGTTGTCAAAATAATTTTTAAGATGGGTCTCAAATGTCAAATCTTTTTTAATCTCCTCCTGCACTAATGGGCAATTTCTCCTTGGTCAGAAATCAACAGATTTTTATTTTTATTTTAACAGATTAGCATGATGAATGACAACAGAATGAGAAACACAGAAAGTACCACTTATTCTTTAGTCACCCATGATGTTGGTTACACTAGTTTCATTAAGCCTGTGCTTTCTTGTGCAGGAGACCTTGAACAGGACAGCATCTTCAGTGTTTTAGGCAGTTATGGCAATAATGCATTACAAAGTCACTAATAGGGACTTTTTTCCCCCAGAAACCAGCAAAATTCAAAATGTCAGGAGAGAGATTGGTGAAGGGACTATTAGTGCTGCAATGTTCAGGAAATACCAGATTCTTTTAAACAACTCTACACCCTGAATGATAAGGTATCTGTAAGAGTTAACTTTCAAATAGTTCTACAAACACTGCCTGTAAAGTATTTCAAGACTAAAAAAAAAATGCAGCTAAAACTGAATCTCAGGTTGTTACATGTAAGCTCCTTTTTACACTTCAACTGGTACTACGAACAACCTACTGTAAACCAGTTACTAGTTGGTAGCAGTAATGTTTTAAGAGGTTGGTTTGCACACCACAAACTAATCTGAAAAAAATATATGGACACAAACAAAGAAGTAGTAGGATGGATGGATTGCAAATAAGACTACAGTTGGTGTGGTGAGAAAAATACTGTGAAATAATGGGAGAAAGTTATAATTATAGATTGTTAAAAATAAATAACCCTTTCCATTAGATTCTGCATCTGATAAGTGATTTTAAAACAAAAACAATGTTCTTGACACAATGGAAACCTTATAAGGCACATCTATTAAAAAGAAAGACATTACCATATATAATCAAGTTTCACATACAACCAACCTGGACAGATTTCAACATTTGCAGAATAGACTTTTTTACAGTTTTATTGTGAACGAATTTGGGGTCATTCATTTGTGACAAATAAGAATGTGTTAAGAAAAATGCTGAAATGAGTAAAGGATGTATTTGATGGCGGCAATTAGTGTAGCAAAACCCAAGTAACGAACAATTAAAAGGAGATACTGCGAGTGATTTAACTTTCTTTCCCCCTTTCACCCGTGCAGCCTTTGCCTGAATTGATGGTTTATGGCCAAAGGGTGTAGGAAAACAAAGTTTCCTTAAAATAATGTTTCAACGGCTGGATTACTTTCGTCCATTTAATGCAGATTACGTGGAGAAGACGGTCTAGTTTGTGGCGTTATAGTAACCTAATCTGTCACTACTTGGTGACACATTTGCACAAAGAAATGGTCAGTTGAAGCCTAACCCTAATTTCTGAGTTTTTTAAATTTTATTTTATTCATTTATTTTTTATACCTTAATCTAAAAACCCTAATATTTTGGAAGTAAAATCCTACCAAATAGACTGGGAGAATGCTCACAGTTTCCTTGGTTTCAGAGGTTTAAATTACCATGGGGCAGCAGAGGTCTGCCGAACATTTAAAGCTACATATGAAAGCTGAAGCCGAGGCAGCAGCTAACAGTGGTAAGTGCGAGCAGGGAGGTAGGCCTCTGGAGTTACACGAATGTGACTAGATAGGCTTGCACGGATATAGCATACATACCAGCGTGGTTTCTGGCAGGGACTAACCTGACCACAGTTGTGTAACATGGAACTCAAGACCCTGTGGCAGATGGAAAGGAAAATGTGTCCACAGTCCTGTATGCTACAAAATGTTTTATTAAAGTGTTGCATTTAGCATTTTTATCCCCCAATTGTGTAGGTATATCCTTCATTCAAAAGGGGAAAACACAGAGAAAAAGTTGAAGGATTTCTTTTTCCTGTTAAATCAACAGGGATTGATTATTTTTCTTAATGCACTGACGTTACTTAAAATATTGTAAACTATGTTGCAAATCAAGTTTAAAGTCCCCACAATCACCTTGTGGGAACAGTTTGAAATAATAAGTTAAGTAAACGTTGCCTCTGAGATTTAAGATTGTCCTAACGTCTAAAAATAAGTCAATCTATTTATCCATCTATCAATCTCCGAAGAACTTTCATTCATTAACACACATCTGTGACAGAGACTGACCATTATTGTTCAAGGATGATTTCCTGAAGGCCTCAAAGAACTTGGAGAGGTAGAGGACCATCAGCAGTTTGTCCGGTTCACCTCTGGCAGCCATCTCCTTCCCAGTGGTCACTGGCTGGATGCCGAACTCTCGCTCAGCCACGTCAAACGCCAGCTGGTTGTTCCCCGCCACATCCTCCTCATTCAGGGAGTCAAAGTTACTGAAATAGAAAGAAGAGGACATCTAAAGTGAGATTATTTCATTTTTTATCTAATGTAATCTTCATTTAAAGCATCAACTTTCTCAGCTCTCAGTAAGGAACAGACCCAAGAAATCCGATCAATTCGGAATATGTTTGTATTAGATTAGAGACAACAATGGGGAATTGAAAGATTCTGTAAACAGATAAATGTTTAAATGTTTCAGATAATTTGTTTTTACACTGTTTATTGTCAGGCAGACTTAGAAAAGCAACCCAAAATGTGAACATGCAGAGAGTGCGTTTGTGTGCATTATTACATGAGATCAGGCCTCTGGCGGTGAATGAGAGCACATAGGGACAGACCATTCCTCCAGGACAAAGTGAGGTTGGCGACATCAACTCCCTTGTATCCCTGAGTTTGACTCTGACACCAGGATAGGAGCCGGCCCGGCCGAACCTCAGACTCTGCACAAGAGAAACAACATATTGGTCATTAACGTCAAGATAGCTGCACGGCATCAAAGGAATGAACTAAATGTTCAAGCCAGAAAGCATAGTTTTACCCCAGGGAATTTTTTTTATTTTTATCTGGAGTGGAAAGTTTCTAAAATGGTGTCGACACTGATGTTTGAATTGTGTGTTCTTTGGGAGCTGAGAAGTGCAAGCTGGTCCACTTTTTGAAGTTAAAGCAAGGCTAACCTTGACAGCAGAGCACACACTTTTCCAAAACTGTCCTACTTAGAAAACAGCCAGAACTTGCATTCTTTGATCTCAGGAGATTCTGTGGTAGGTTAATCTTTCAGTGAGCTTCCTGAAACTGTATTTGCTACTGTTCCTTCCTCATCCGTGGCGTTTCCTCCAAATGAGGCTCTCATGTTCGTGCTCAAAAACTTAAGCTCGACATCTCTTTATGTTCTCAATTTAGCACCACGGACTGATGATCCAACTTCTACCCGCTTTGAGTTAAAGGCGGCTCCGTGAACAATGAGCCCCACTTGTTAGGACAAGAATGTATGCAGATTTAAAATCAGTATATCCAAAACACATCGTGTCAACACACGTCTGCGAGAGGCATCACATCAGCCCCTCACAGGTGTGTAATGTTATCCGGCAGTATTGTCTGTGACAGGGTGTGCCAGGCCTCTGACTCAGACCAAGATAAAGTTTCAGCTGGGTAAAAACTCACTGTAATCTACATTTTTAATCCCAACTAACACAGAGGTTTAGTCATATCTGATTCATGTACTGAATATAATCCCAGCAACATGTACGGAATATAATCACAGCAATATTAATCAGTATATTAAGTCAGCATGCTACAAGTTGCCAAAGACTCATTTTATAATTTATTTTCCGGGGAATGATTCAGACCGCGGACACAATAATTAATGGCTGGCAGGATCTGTGAAGTCAAATGTTGGCCGAGAGGTATTTCATTCTGGGTGACTAAAGCAACAGATTGAACAGTCTGATTTATATTAATTTGTTTTCAATTTGTTTCTATTTGCAGTAATGTTTTAAAGTTAACTTGAGCCCTTTTTAAAGATATATTGCTTGATATCAGCAGTTTTTCCCCCCATTCAGATTCTTAGAATCCTTCTACATCAAATCCCAAACCCACAGATACAATTTCTTCCAGCTTTCTAAACTGTGCCCACAGACAATCCCATCAAATATAATTAAAAAAAAATATATATATATTTATAGTAGTATTTATATAAGACTATTGGGGATTCTGTGAGAACCTTTAGCGTTTAACTTAAATAGTTGTATTTTCTTTTCTTCAACAGATCAGTTGAATTATTTTTCAAGTGGGGCTCTGTCGGTTATTTACTGGCATTCAGCAACCGACCTGCAACAGACAGAAATCACAGCAAACTGAGTTTTGAAGAAATGGGGAGTGATGGTAACTTTAAGCCACACTGGAGTGCTTTATTGAGCATATGAACTACTGTATTTGGCACAAAAACATTTAACACAGGTCCAGGTCATGTTAGCCGGCTCGCACGAGGTCAATGTTTTATCAACATATCTATGCAAAACTACACCCAGCTTAAGTACAGGTGATGCTGTTTGCTTGCATCCTACTCAAGTGAACCTGGACTCAGATTTAAGTTACACACAACTCAGGATTTGATCAGGATATGGGACGTAGATTTCAGAAATCTTAATCTAATACAGTAAACTGTAGGAATCAGTTACATGCTGCAGCTCTGACAGGATAAACTATGCATATGATTTAACTGGGACATTCAATAACTGTTTTATAAATTCATGTTAACTATAAGGAATTTCTGTAATAAGCTATTTAGATCACGTCTTGTTTAATTCTGTTAACCAGATGAAATAATTTGGCTGTGATATCTGTGCATACCCCCATGTGAAAGCATGGGGGTATGCGCCTGATCACTAGCTATACATGCAATCTGGCTGGTTGCAGGTTCAATTCCCCCTGTCACATGTCAATTTGCCACTGGGATAGGCACTTAGCCCCAAATTGGTTGGTGATTGATGGTAAATGTCAGTTTGATTAGGAAAGTGCTTTATAAGTAAAGTACATTTATTGTTTACTCAGAATAAAGGCACTGCTATTAGTTGTAACATCTCCTTAAAAACGCAGAACAAGCTGTATTTGTATCTTTGCTAAACTTAAAAACATCTGGTCTCTCTCTTCTGAGTATTGAGTATGGGCCGATTTTGGTGTTACTGCACCCACCATCAATTTGAGCTCTTTTAAAGCGTCAAATTTAAATGTTGTATCAAACGGACCAGTTTGTCCTGACCAATGTAGCATTTAGCTACTGATGGAGCTTGAAATAGGACAGACGTGCAGTCAGATCAGTTTGCCAGTATCAGCATGATCAGAATAATTGTTTACATGCAGGTCATTTAGATTATCAATCGACATAAACCAATCTCTCTTTCTGACAACAATTTCATTCCCATCAATATGAATCTGATCAGAATATTTCGAATGGGGCGCTTGCATGAAACATTTTCTTCTTAACTCCCGTTTATTTCGATTACGGTATGTTCATGTAAAAATCCCAACTTTTAAACAAGTGAAATAACATTTGTTACAACATTAGGGAGTGCTTAATCAATATCTGTTAGTTTACTTTTAACATAAAATCAATTGGGTATTCTAAACATTTTACTACAATTTTAAACTCACCTAATTGATTGAATTTAAGGTTGTTCCGTAGTAATGGTACTAGCTAGTGATAAGAATTTAACCTAATGCAACTTTAAAAAACATTGCTTTAAAGAAATCCTTTCGGACAAATAGTTATTTCATTTCCAACACCGATTGTTAAAATATCAAAAACCACCCTGGTATGTTGATTAGTTTATTGCCCAGAGAATCTTAATGGATAAAAAAAAAAAAAGAGGTATTACTATTGAAAATATTTTTTTTTATAAGTTCACCTTTTCTGGAGAGGTTGACTGGTCTTCGTGAAAGCCCTCCTTTTTCAGCTAGACCCGAATGACCATCAATGAATAAATGACGAACCTAAAGGAAACATGACCTGACTGATAAAAAGCCCAACAATAAAAATAATACCCATTTTATCTAAAAGCTTTTTTAATTTAGCATATTTTTCCAAGCACTTCATTGATTTAAAACAGACACAAGAAGTTAATATTTGGATTAAAGCTCATAATAAATGGGGGAAAGAGCCTAGTTCATAACAACTATGACACGTCTTTAAAAGGTTTGGGATGTCAAAATAGCTCATCTATTTAACACAAGCAATTTCAAGATAGAACAGCGTCGGGGCTCTGTTATTTATTTTTAGTTTTTATCTGTAAACAGATCTAAAATCCAAGCAATTGTTGCTGAACTTGGCTAGAGCAAGTATAAGCATGCCAGGAAAAAAAAGCAAGACCATTATAATTTGCAATAGGAAGGTCTTTGGGTAAAAAAAAAAAAATAATCTTTACAAACTGAAAACTTTATGAAAGAACTTTGGAAGATAAGCACCAACCTGTTGTGGGCGTACACAGCTGGAGTTCAGGTTTGGGTAGCGGGTCGCAGGATCAATGGTATACTGCTCAAAGTTTTTACTGATGTTTTCTGGTGTGGTCTGAGGCAGCAGACGATAAATACTCTCCCTGATAAAGAAAGGAACAAAACATAGAAAATGTTTATATTTTTAAATATTTTTAAATATTTTAATAGTCAAGTGCATGAATATGAGTTGTGTAGCAGTATTTCAGTTTTATATGTGGTCTTGTTTTCCCTATCATGAGATTTAGTGATACAATCCTAAAACTACTACAATAAATACACTAAGCTATTCAGTTACAACATTCTTGTACAAATACACGAGTGCTGAAAATGCTATAAAACCAAAAAAACGTACATCAGATGGTCGGTTCAGTAATGCTTGATTTATAACAAATTTGATACTTTTACCTGACATTCTGTATTGTGAAATTATCTAATCCTCACCTCTCTGCCAGCGTCTCCAGGGCGTTCTTTCCCTGCGTCCAGCCCCTCACCATCCAAGCAGTGTCAAAGGCGGCCAGAAAGCCTCGGGCACAACCCGTACCCATTGGCCAGAAGGGCTGCAGATCCAAAATATGGTGTCAAAACAGAAGAATGATTATTCATGCCGTCAAAATACACACGAAACACATGAAACAGTTACTCTTACCTCCAAAAGACTATCTCCCACCAGTGCGACTAGTAACTGATGTCCATGTTTCTCCATAATCAGGGCGGCATTCTCTGACGCGTACATGGAGGTAAAGTCAAACATGGCTACATCTGGCTGCCCATAGGGGTTGATGGCATAGTCCAGCGATGGCAGCTGGTAGTTGGTGCCGAAGTCGGCAGCCTCGCGAGCGTAGGACAGCAAGGCCTCCTGGTTAACGTTGTCAGAACTCAGAAGTCGCTCTGTTTCTATGTAGTCCTGGAATAAGAAAAGAGACAACCTAAAACCTAAGGAAAAACAAAGTATCACAAAACTACAGAACCTGTTTACATGAAAATATAGCCTATTAAACCCAAATAATTATTAGCTCCCATGAATGAACATAAAAAATGAATCACAAAATAATTTAGATACTTTACGTTGACTCATACAACCTATAACATAAATTATAGAATTGCATAAGCATGACATTCATTAGAGATCTTTTAATATAATTAATTTTTTTACATAAATTATTTAAACTAACTGCAGCTCATTTCGGCGACATCACATGTGTGAGTAGAACGTAGAACCGGTTCTCGTTCAGAGTGAACTTGCAAGTTGAACAACATTAACGATGAGGCTCATTGTGTGAGTTGTATAATTACAAAACATCATGGAGCAATTAAAGGTCAGCCCTGAGGCCTGTGAGGCTTCTGCTGTGTTCTGTGCGTGCGTGCATGGGTCGTGACCCAGCAGATGCACGGAGGTTTCAATCAGCACCGACAGCCAATGTAAGACGAGATGGAGACCACTGGGGGGGGGGGTGGTCAGGAGTGGAGCGCTTCAACACCTGCGTATGTGCTTGAAAAAGGCATATAGAAAATATTTGTGTTCTGGGAACATTTCACATTTGTAAAGGAAAGAAAGTCCATGTTATATAAAATCTTTCTTTCAATGCAATTGCGGTCCTGCTGCTGATGTGAAATAGCATAATTTCTGGCATCCATTGTGTTCCATGTGAGGGAGGGTATTTTTATTTTGCTTTGTGTAAGGAATGGGACAAAGGTGAGAAAAGCAAAGCTTTAACTAGATCTCTGTGCAGCAAAAATTTCTCTCGTCCCAAAAACACATCTGAATCCAAGCTATGGGACTTTGTTTAAATGCCATCCCTGTCTGTCCCATAAAAGAAACTAATCAGAAAGAAAAAAAAAAGATCCTTACAAAACCGAAAAGGCCTATTATTCACATGATTTTCTTTTATTAACACTAAAGGCTGCAAAAACGTTGAAGCCTGTTATTGCAATCACACTCTCCCCTTGAGATACAGCTGCAGGACCTGCTAAAACAAAGGACTGCCTGTTGTTTCCTAAAACAAGTATGCTTCCACTGGCGTTGTTGGTGTGCCAGAACAGGAAGAAATAAAGCTATTTTTGGAGCACATTCTCCCATAATCCCTGTGAAAATTATGCAAGAACCCATACAAGGGGAAAAACAACTACAGCTGACTGACCACATGACAGATTCTGATCCACAAACACTTTGTTAGGAGCCAGTTCAGAGGAGTGGAGCGACTAATGTCTCAAACCAAACCATTATTGGATATTTGCCTAAAATTATTAATTACCATTACAATGTGTCATGGATGAATGGGTGGAACGGCAAAAATGTTCATCAATTTTTCCGGTTAATCTCCTCATTCTGAGCGAAATATGGAAAATACTTACAAACCAGGCATCCTACGTTTTTAAAAATGGCAATAAACCAAATTTGTGCCGAAGAACACTCGCTAATGGAATTTCGGTTGTCTGTTCTTTTAAGCGTAATTTTTGGTTGCAATTTCCTTACAGTTTTTATAATACCTTTGAATCCATCAGATTTTTGTATACCTTTTTTAAATGTAGTCACTGACCGAAACATTTACTGATTAAACAAACGCAGTTCCTGCTGCGTAAACTCACATGTATGATCACCCCTTTGTCCAGCAGGCTCTGCTTTTTTGCAGTCATCACAAAGTAGTGGGTGTTGTCCTTGTAGTAAACAATGTTTTCCAGATCAATTCCTAAAAATGCAAGCATCTTGTTAACACAGATTCCACACAGAGCTGTCTATCATCCAGAAATTGTAAACAATCTTATTATTATTATTATTTATTTTACCCGTTTCCTCCCTAAGTTCCAGAAAAAATTTTTGGTTGAAGATGAAAGCAACGCCGCTGATTTCCTCTACTTTGGCTTCTGCCGTGGTGTTCCTGTTGACAAAGTTGGCTGTTATGGCGATGGCCAGCTTTCCTCTGAACTCTTTGCGCCTAAAACCTGCCATGAATTCATAATGAATTAAAAGGTGGAAGGACACAAACGACACAAGGCTTAACTTTGAAGATCTTAACAAAGCAAAAAACATATGTATATACATATTATTCTGTTGGTAAATTTGGCCAAAACTATTCACCTACATCTCTAAATGACTGAATCTTTTATAACTCACTTAAAATGGCCAAAATGTATAAAAGTTTCATTAATTGCAGCAGCATTGTACCATGATAGGTGCAAATATGGTAAAAAAAAAAAAAAAAAAAAAAAAGCGAAACTTTAAACTACCAGCTTTGGGATACTTTCTTCTCCTACAGGTCTCCATACCAGTGATACTAATAAGGTCCATAAAGATCTTTATGACATCCGAAACCTCAAGGAAGGCCTTTCCACAAGAACTAAGGCACTTTTTAATTCAAAGGGTGGGCAGCGATATTAAACCTTAATTGGGTCACTCAAGTTCAAGAGTGTCTGAAGGAAGACAAGTGAATACCCCTGCATATATGACTGTATATTTAGAATACACACTCTTGAACAAAAAAGCATGAAACTCTAAAGGGAACATAATTCTCGACCAGTTCGTGAACCGTCACACACAACCATCCCCACATAAAACACATTCACATGAAACTCGCTCAATGTGGGTCAATAGCAAAATTTTCTCTGCCTCTCACTTTAAACAAGTTTTCAACACTTACTTGCTTGTCTCCCCACAATACTTAACGGTTCTCAGTTAAGGTCAATCCTCACCATCTAACGTGCTTCTGCGGCCGTCCGACCCGATCACCACGTCAAAGTCAAAATAGGAAACGGGATGATTGGCGGGTCTGAGTTCTGCTCGCCAGCTGGGACCTAAGGCGAAAAAAAAAATACAAAATATTTCGTGGATTTTTCAAAGTGAGAGTAAAGGAACAGCCATGAGATGAAAATATGAGGAAAAACCTTTTATTTTTATTTTTTTTTTGTTCAAGTCATGTTACAGTTGCCACTCATCAAAAACACCTAAATAATGTATAAAGTCTTCTACTGTGTTCTCTGGCGAGCTAAAGAGTGAGACTCTCACAGGAATTGCTTTAGAAACAGTGCAAAATCTTTTAATAGCATTATTTTTCCACTCAAGAACTTATCTGTTAATTTCAGCATATGTGACACGAAGGGGGATGTCCCTATATAGCTGACATATGCAAGCAAATGCCAACTTGTCACTGCTAGTCATGACTCACCGTCTTCAGTTTGCTGCTCCGGAGGCTCCAGAAGTTTTACAAACTCCACATTGACATGAATCTCCACTCCCAGGATCAGGCTCACTTTCAGCAGCATCAGCTGCAGCTGGCGGATACCTGAAAAAAAAAAAAAAAAAAGTTGTTTGGTCATGCAACAACTACAGGAATCAATTATTTTTTTATTATGATTGTCTGTGATTTCCCCTCATAAAGAGGTGCAAAATCAATTTTTGGGAAGAAACTTGATTTACGATTTTAGAAATACAATCTAAAAAGTGTTCACTTGTGTTTCGTTGTCCTTATATTTAAATAGAACAATCCGTCACCTTGTGAACTCTGCTGTGTCAAATTTAATAGAGTTTATAAAAAATATCCCAAGCTTTTAACATCTTACAAAGCTCTTTTCACGCAATTAACTGAAGGTGGAAATAGTACGGTGCAACTATAGACGCGTGCTTCTGTATAAAATGACCCTTCGCCAAGCTAGATCTGCATATTTGCTATTATTGTTACCCCCATTTTGGATATGATTGATTTGTCATTAGTGAATGGCTATGTACCAGAGGCTCTTAAGGTAGCTGTAATAAAACCCTTACTTAAGGAACCTTCTCTTTGTCAAGAAGACTTAGTAAATTACAGACCAATATCTAATCTTCCTTTTTTATCTAAAATCCTTGAAAAAAATTCAGCTGAGAGTGCATTTGAAGAATAATGACCTAGGCTGGTTTAAAATCGTATTTGTCTGATAGATCCCAGTTTGTTCATCTAAATGACAAATCTTCTCCACATTGTAAAGTTACTTGTGGAGTACCACAGGGATCTGTACTTGGCCCAATTCTATTTACTATATACATGCTCCCTATTGATAAAATCATCAGACAGCATGGTGTTCATTTCTACTGTTATGCTGATGATACAACTGTATTTATTAATGGTGATGAATCCAGTCTGTTTGGTAGATTACAGGCATGTCTAGATAACATAAAAATGTAGATGACTTCTCAGAATAGACAGAAGTTGTTATCTTTGGACCAGAACCTCTAAAAAAGAAATTGCTTAGTCAGCCACTTGACCTGGATAGCATCAGGTTGGCATCTGGTGACAATGTAAAGAACCTTGGTGTTATTTTTGATCAAGAAATGTCTTTCAAGTCCCATATAAAACAGGTCTTTAAGATTTCCTTCTTTCACCTTTGAAATATAGCAACAATTAGAAATATCCTCTCCAGGACAGATGCTGAAAAACTAGTCCATGCATTTGTTACTTCAAGGCTGGACTATTGTAACTCTTTATTAGCAGGAAGTCCACAAAATGCAGTTAAAAGCCTTCAGTTGGTCCAAAATGCTGCAGCAAGAGTTCTGATGAAACTAAAAAAGAGAGATCATATTTCCCTAATTTTAGCTTCCCTTCATTGGCTCCCTGTCAAACCTAGAATAGATTTTAAGATTCTTCTTTTGACATATAAAGCCCTCACTAATCAAGCTCCATCGTATATCAGAGATCTGGTTACTCCTTATGTCCCTAACAGAGCACTTTGCTCTCAGACTGCAGGTTTACTGGTGGTTCCTAGAATCTCTAAAAGCACAATGGGAGGCAGATCTTTTAGTTATCAGGCTCCTATCCTGTGGAACCAGCTTCCAGCTTTAGTCCGTGAGGCAGACACCCTGTCTAGTTTCAAATCTAGGCTTAAAACCTTCCTTTTTGATAAAATTTATAGTTAGGAAGAGGTAGAGAAGACAGCCTAATCCGGTTGGGGGAGGAACTCAGTCTTGGCAGAAGGTTCTCCTTTGCTCTATCTTCTTCATGTCTCACTCTATAGGGTTAGGTTATTTAAGTATTTTCTATAGTTATGCTGCTATAGGCTTAGACTGCTGGAGGACAATCTGACAACTTCTCTCTCTGCTACTTTCTTCCTTTTTCCAATCTGCTTAGTTACGATTATTTCATCCTTGTTAACTTTTTGTTTTCTCTTAGTGTTTTTCTCTCCATAGTAACCACACCTGGTCTGGCGTTCTATTAGCTGAGACAACTTCTTGGATGAGAAATTTGGCTGAGATACTTCCAGTGACGCTCTACAATTGCTGCTATAAACAATTTTTTTTCAGTATCTCCTGCTTCTAATTTAGTTTTCTGTCTCTTCAAACCCCCAGTTGGTCGTGGGAGACGGCTGCTTGTATTGAGCCTGGTTGTGCTGGAGGTTTCTTCCTGTTAAAGGGGAGTTTTTCCTCTCGACTGTCGCTCCATGCATGCTCAGTATGAGGGGTGGCTGTAAAGTCAATGACTCGATGCAATCTGCTGAGGTTCCTTAGGTTGGAAACTTTTTCAAATTGATTTGTTTATAATGTTTCTTTGATTTTAATTTATTTTCTTTTAAAGTGCCTTAAGACGACATCTGTTGTAAATTGGCACTTTATAAATAAAGTGATTCCTGATTCATTAATGGCTTTAAAGTAGTTTGCATGCAATGTTCTGAAGAAAAAGTAAGAAGTACAAACTGAATTGCAGGACAAACAAAAATCCCTTAGAAGTTTTGGACATTTATTACGCCTTTCGTCCTTTATGGCTCTCTAATCCAGCTCTTTTATGGCACCAAAATAAAGTGACAAAAAAAGGGAAACTCACTGATGTGGTCAATTGCACCGACGCAGAACTTTCCGTAAAACTTCTTGGCCCCGAGGGCCCTGAGGTCATGAATGGTGTACGGCCAGAGGTGGAGCACGTTGTTCCTCGAGAAGGTGTCCCTCTTTTCGATCACCACCACTTTGCAGCCGAGCAAGGCCAACTCAATAGCTGTCCGCAGACCACAGGGGCCGCCACCAATGATGAGACACTGGAAGTAATGGACGAAATGAAATCAGTGAGGATAAGAAGGAGATTCAGTCTTACAAATTTGAATGTTCTGTTGTTTTTAAAAAGAAACTTTCCTGAGAAGATATTACTAGCAAAAATGAAATTCATGTCTATGGTGTAGTTTTTATGTTTCACTAAAATTTAAACCATTATATTATTAGATAAAAATAAAACCGTTTGGAAAAATATTTGTATTAATTCTCTCATGTTGCTCCAATCTGTTCACTTTTTATGTTGTTTTAAAATAAAAGATAATTTGTCATCGAGGTTTTAGTGAATCCATTGCTCCATCCATCCCTTAGTGCACTAATTTACAAGGGCATCCATTTACCCATAAAATCATAAATCCATCTTGTTGATATGCATCCCCCTATTTATTGCTATGTCCACCTGCATTGGCAACCCATCAATCTGCCAGACACAGATCCTAACATCTGTTCTTCTATCCATCTATTAGTCCATCTAGAGATCCATCTATTTATCAGATCATCAATCAATCTCTCAATCCAACAATCCATTTTTAAATATCTCTTCATCTGCCAATCCATCCATTAATCATCCTTACAGTCTGATTAAGTAGAAAGTGTTTAAGTGCATAAATTTCGGTGGACATCTGAAGTTGTATTTCAATCATAAAAAAAGCTGGAAATATGAGCCTGAAACAGAATAACATTTAGAAATGCAACAAGCTGGAACTCTGGAAGTAGAAGAACAGCAGTGTTATTTGTGTAAACACCCCAATTGCAAAAGAGATTCATAGAAAGAGATAACGTGTCACCATAACTTTCAGTTTGCAGATACTGCAATGAAAACATACAGTCTAAATGGGTTCCCACCCTCAGAGTGGATAGAAGGTGTCTGCTCCTTAACACAGAGAGAGAAACTGGGAATGGATGTGCCAACTCTGTGTACAACAAAACCCCTCTAATCTTATATACCATTGTTTTGTGCTTACATTAGACATCGAATTGTCATCCAGGGAAAAGTTTCCGTAATGTGAGAATAAATTGTGAAAGTTTAACCAATGTTTTGCAGAACATTTTTTGAAGAATCACCTCTTGCATGGAAAATAACCAAATATGGAATCAACCGAGTTGCAGAGATTAGAAATTATGTCCCCTTGATTTGATTTTATATTTTCTTTCAGAAAACACCTACCCTGCAGTTTCTCGAGAAGAAATATCTGGAATAATATCTGAGCTGTTATTTTTGGCCAGCTCTCTGCCCGACCCTACTGTGTTAATCTTCCCTCTGCATGTCTCCGGCCTGCCCCCCCTCGCCTAAAGTCTTATATTTTCCTTGGAGATAGGTATTTCCAATACAACACCAAAGTGCTTTCTAAAACATGCTAACATACAAGGTCAAAAAACCACGCAGGACAAGAAATACCATATTTGAGATTCCGGGTTCCATGTGTGAGCCTTATTGGAAGTTATTTAGTATAGTTAAACCAGCATATTCTAATTGCATTGCCTGTCTGTACCGTAAACCTGTTTCCTTGTTCTGTTTAGTGACACTTTGTAAAATACAAAAAATAACTTTTACAGACATAAAACAACAAAGCGATCACACATCTTCACACTAGGTGCAAATAATGGTACCCAACCATTTGTCCATTTAGCCATCAGTAAACTCTTCCATCTATGGACATTCATCCATTTATCGGTCCATTACTGTGCTTATCCATCCTTTTGGATATACATCCATCCAAAGATCCCGCCATTTAACAATCAGTTCAACCATCCATCTGTCTATTCAGACATCCATCTGGACTTCAACCAACCATGTTTTATCTCCTTGCATCAGCAAACAGATGCTTGCAGGAAAGAGATAGCGGTAACAGAACAGTTTGCAGCTTTGTTCTGGAAACTGACGTTTCAACAGAAGTTTTGTCAATGAACACGAACGTTTTGCACAACAAAGCTGAAAACGGATCAGTGAGCCAATATGATGTTGGAAGGTTACTAACGTTTAATGGCTTTAATGACGGTTGTTCTTAGTAGTCAACTGCTCTTTGGGTGACTGCTGTGTTTCCGCACAGATTTTAGTCTGAACATATGCTTCAAACTAAAATAGATACAGTACAGCACTGATGTTTCCCCTTTTTGAGCAGGACTTCGTTCGTAAACAGAATCATGTACATCCGTTACAACTATGTAAGTTACTTCTCTGCAAAGTGCATGGAATAAAAGAGATCTACATTAAAAGATGGATATCTTTTTAAAAGGGTAGCATGCCAGTTGTTGCTGATTTAAACAAGTTTTTCGTATTTGGTTTAATTTATTTGGTTGCACTAACTGTTGCAAAGCACACGGTTTCTCATTTTCTGCCAGCAGGAAAAAATTAAAAATAAATAAAGAATAAGCGTAGTCAAACTCTGTCTGAAGGGAATATTTTTAGGAACGAATAGGCATCATAGTTTACCTTTCAAAAAATTTATTAAATAAAAAATATATAAAATATAATGGTAAAAGAGCCCTAACATTTTGATCGTGTCTCAGCGAGATGCTCTTACCCTTGTTCCTTGGCCGGCTTTATTCTGGTTGTACACTTTCTGCTGAGCCCGCTTGTCTAATTTTGTCCACAAAGCTTTGACTTTCCAGGAGCTGACTGCTGCTTTCAAGGAGCCGTAGAAGTTGCTATTGTCCAACGGATCCAACTCTAGTTGTCTGCAGAGTATGCTGAAGGCTTGCAGCGTTCCTTTACATGTGGACGCCTGCACAAAGTTCTCGAAGAGCTGGCTGGCCTGAGCCGTTCGTTCATCCTCGGTCTCGCCCATTTTTATTTATTTTTTTAAACAGAGCCTTAAGTCCTTAGGTTTGCCTTCTCCGTCCCTTTTGTGTCCTCCTAGGAGGATTGTCTTGTTCAACACTGTTAGCCCTGAAGGTCTAGCTTCTGCATACGCCCACTTTTGAATGTCTCTAAAAAGAGAAAGAAAAACAGTGTTTTTAGACAAAATTTGAGGAAAGCAACATATAATATGAAACAAACTTGTTTTATTGGAACTATCAGGTTCTGAAAACATATTTTAGCCATTTTGTACATTTGTAACATCGAATCATTACTAAAATTCAAACGCAAAAGCCTGACAAATCCTTAATATTCAAATAAAGTTTTAAACCCTATAGCAACTACGCAATTTATGTTTTAAAATATAAACACATTAAAATCTGAATTTTGGCATTTTGAACGATCAAAGTAACGTAACCAATGAGAATGAAAGAAGAAACTAAAAACAAATCACTATGTATTGTATATGTATTAATTTACATTGCAAACAATAAATGTACATTTATTACACATTTTCTTCTCTGTCTGCCCTTTTAGGTCAATACACATTTCATTATCTGCAGGAATGAAGAACAATTTTAATTACACAAATTCATACACCTAAAGAAAGTATTTATACTCATAAATTCACCATTTAAACATCTTAGTAGATGTAAAATTTGAATTTAAAAAAAGTATTTTTCCAAAACGATGTAAGGAAAGTTTTATTTTATTCTTCGGTGAAACCGGACATGCTGAGAGCAAATTTAGAATATATAAAAAAACGTCTGTGGCTCACTGTAAAAAAATTAAAAAAAACTTCCAAGTTTAACGTATTGCTAACATAACCATCTTTATATCCTGCCATCTTCACCTGACATTGAACAAACCCAAATATTAAAATATATGTGATTATATTCAACAATCTTTTCGCTGCAACCAAGAAATGCTGTTCGTTTGAAGCTCCACTGAATGCCTGACAGGATTAGAGAGATTTATTCTCTTGCCGATGCTCAGCTGAGCAGTCATGGGAGAATCTCAAACACTGGAAGAATACAGGAAGAAATAATTTAAAGTCCCTCAGCCACAAATCTATACCAGCGGGAAATTTTTGAGGTACTAAATATAGCCAGATAATATTAAATATTCCCCAAGAAGGTTATTTGCTTCCAAGGGAAACTTTAATTATCACCAAAAACATGATAATGCCAATAAAAGAACATTTTCCTGATTCCCTGGGAAATGATATCCTTTTTGCTAAATTTAGCTAGCTATGAAACAAACTTGCCGAACATTCACATGTTAAAATGTTTTGTTGCATCTGAAAACTTATTCCTTGTCAATATTAAAAACAAGGCACAAATATATAAATAGACGTGAAAAGCACAGCATCTTGTAATAATCGAATCAAAGAATAGGGAAAGGACAAATATGTTACGTTTTTCATTTACGCTACTTATCCAGACGTGGAAAAGAATAGAAGCAAATATAACATTTTCTCAAGCCTTCGGGCCTGACTTGGAACCTGTAAGAACGGAATATTTCCAATCCCAAACTCCACCCAACAACAGACGTGAGTTATCCAAAGCTAGAGCCAAACATTTCCTGAATAACGCCTCACTCGGAGTTGAGCACCAGGTCACATTTTGCTGGAAGCCTTTCAGCGTTATTCTTTCACGTTCATGGAAGCTGCTTCGTAGCAGCAGCTGTGAGAGACCAGGTTGTTCTCTGACAGACAGATAACACTCTGCTCACATGCATACTTAAAACTGTAGGTTCGACCATAAAGAATGCCCAAGATGGCAACGTGGTTGATTTGGTTGGAACTTTTATTCTGCTCTGATCAGAGAGGAACCAACACTTTCTCTTTGAGTCCTTGAGTGGTGCAGAGGGGCTCTCGGGTATCAGCAGCACACAGCAGCGTCTCAGTTACCATTACTGTTCTTACAAACCGACACGCCTCAGACCTTTCATGTAAGTGTCTAGCACTGCCCAGATATATAGAGCTCCTGCGTCTTTTTATCAATTTCCTGAACACTGACGGAAAATGGTGCAGTCTCTGATCACCACAAGTAATCAACTGGTTCAAGTAAAAAAAAAAATTTAAAAAACCCATAAAAGTGTTCATTTATAGAGGCTAAAAGGATATGGGAAGGAGCACAACCCTTTTTGTTTATTTAGAGACAACTGGGAGGGCGTGAAATGGGAGTTTTCTACAGGAAGTGGTTAAATGCGTTATCTCCTTCCACATCATTTCTGCATGCAAACTCCACGAAAAAAAGACCCCAGGCTGGGATTCAATCCCAAAACCTCTTTGTTGCTGCAGTGTAACACTGTTTCCAACTGTGCTACTATAAATTCCCCCCTTTACTGCATTATTACAAAGCAATACAAGATTGTTTTGATTTTTGTCACAAATATTATCAATTGGCTCGTGGTGAAAATATTGTTCAACGAGAAACCATTTTTTTCTAATAAATATGCATCGAGTAAGTGTTCAGGGGACTTTCATTGCATCAAAACTTTGACAAAAGCGTTGAGCTTCACTTATACAATATGTTAGTTTTGGTATCACAAGAAAAAAATCCTTTTTACACAATGTTGTGATCATTAATCCATCTCTATCTGGTAAATTCAATATCTGAGGCAACTTTTTCTTCACGGTTCAGACTGCTAGTACTTAACGAGGATACTTAATCATTGCAGAAGGCATTCTCAAAAAGGTACCCCGTCAGGTTTTTGTGGACTCGAGACCAGTTTCAAAATGCCCCAGGCACAAACAACTGGAGCGTAGAAGAGACAAATGGAGCAGGGTAAATTTGTCCCTGAATCACAAACAAAGAGACATTTCACCCATGATTGTTCCACAATATCTGCAATTTTTCACAATTTGGTCAGCAGGCAAGAATAATGTGTGAACTGTGACACATCTCACATTGGATGGCATAAATTGGATTGAACATGATGTTGGCGTCCCATTATGTGAACCTGGAATGAAGCGCATGTCACCTTATTTATTAAAAATATTAATATTGAGAGAAAATCAGAGAGTTTTACTTTTCTGATTAATAGTTTATTTCCATCCATGGGTTACAAATACTACTTCGGTTGAAAGTTAAAATCTTATTTTTTATTTTTTTAAATAAATAAAAAAGATTGGAATTTAAAGTTTGTACCATTTTTAGATACTCAACTTTAGGGGTAGATTATAACGACTTTACAAATGTGTTTAAGCTTAGATGTAATCTATAGGTAGGACCCTATAATTTTTGTGTTGCAGAAAAATCTAAATTGTACAGTTTTACCATTATAAAAAAAAAATCCAACCTTCAGAAGAATGTCTACATTGGAAGAAATACTATTGGATGAGCAGAGAAAAGTCTGGAATGCTGCTGAAACATCTACAGTATAGTGATGTACAAGGAAAACCGTTTCTTTTTATGACAGAACAGCACAGACATTACATTTACTTGCAAAATAATCAAGAGAAATCAAAACAATAATGAAGCAAGCTAGCATTAGCGTGCATTTTCAGTAAACTCCAACATATGCGAAGATTCATAATAGAGCAAGATCTGCTTAAAAAGAATGGTATCTCTATGTATAAGTTACAAAGCTCTGTAAAAGGTCATAATAAAGCTTTCCATGTTTTAGATAAATTGTTAAACTAAATAATAACCTGTTTAACTTTGGGCAATTATTATGCTACACTTTTAAAAATATTACACGATAACCCCGATGATTAGCTAAAAATAAATAAACAAATCACTTCGTAAATGTACTAGACACTGTTGTACAAACTGTAACAAATCTATGACACTCTTCAAAAATCCTTTATGACCTAAAGTCTGTTTCGTATCTTTAATTTTTTTTCCTATGAAAACTACAAAAAATATGGGTAAAAAATATCATATTTTTAACTTCTGTTTAAGGAAAGCATGTTTTTTCAAAAAAAGTTTAAATATAATTGTAATTGAATTTTGGTTTATTATTGTTAATAATTATAATTATTAATGCTAATATTATCGTTGCTTCATTATTTTGAAATGACAATATGTATTTAACATTTATAAGTAAACGTTCACGATTTTTAGAATGTATTACTCACTGACAGAAACTTAGAATTGTTGCGTTGAGTCGCCAGCCTGTGAACTGTTTTTAAGAGCGCGCAGATCGGAAGATCAAAGCTGATTCAACAAGTTCCTTACTAGACTGACGGGATTTCCCATAGAGAGGAAAACTACAGTGAGAGAAGTCTGAAAGGAGGAATGGGAACGGGGAAACTGAAACAAACGGGACATATTACATTCACATAACAGAGGTTATGAAACTCCTGGAATTTAAACATGTCTGCAGAGAGTTCATGACTTGGCGTAGAGACGTACTTTATGGTCCTTATGATTTAGTAAGACTTCACCAATGATGTGGAAAGGCAAAAACATAATTTCATATAAATGGAGCTATATCAACCTCTGCTATTACAAATCCCTCTCTTTCAATTCACTCCATTTGCTTTGACTGCTAAAACAACAACAAACTGGAGTCATGATTACATGAAGTGAAGGACCAATTGAACTTTGACTTTGGGGGATTTCTGGTGTAAGCCAATAAAAACAAGAGAGCAAGCAAAATATCTCAATCAAAATGTTTTGTTAAACCGCCAATAATCTTCTGAACTGGTTGCAGAATCATTCCCAGCTGATCTCCTCAAACCAACAAAACATCATAGCAAATAGCATTTCTAATAGCTCACTTAATTAACATGCTCACAATAAAAAGGGCCAGTAATACAATTGCACCACAGAGTCTTGACCAAAGAACCCAGCAGATGGATCAGGCAGGAAGATTTTGGAAAAGTTTAAAGGACTGTTGGGTTTTAATAAACAACCTCGAGCTTAAGAGATATGAAAGACCTTTGCTGAATCTAACATCTAGAGATGCAAAAAGAATATCCCTACCAAGACATGGCCGTTCATTTAAGTGTACAGACTCTGCAAGGAGAGCAACAATCGGAGAACCAGCTAAGAGAGCCTAGCGGTGACCCTGATTAGATCCACAGCTAGGATGGCAGAATCAGGACAACCGTTAGCTCAATCTGTCCTTTATTGAAGACCGGGAATAAGAAAAGCTGTAAGATTACCTGTTTTTGCCACCAGAAATGCAGGGGAAACAGCAGACAATAGGAAGTTGAAACCACAGCCAGATGAGAATAAATCTGGACTGTTTGGCCTAAATGCTAAACTACAGTGGAAACTTAAAACTGCGTATCACACTAAAAACCCAATCTAGAGTTTTAAACACGGTGGGAGCACGTGAATCATGTGGGATAGATGCTGTTCTTCAGCACGGAAAGGGAAGTTTGGCATAATCCATATAAAGATGGATGGAACCAAATGCAGGGCATTCCTGGTAGCTAACCTGTTAAAAGAAAAGACTTCACGCTGGGGCGGAGGTTCACGTTCAAGCAGAAGTATGCAGACTTCATTCAACCAGAGCTGCATAAATGTCTCTCTTTGGATATAGAAAGTAATGAATACCACAAATCTTTTTCTATCTTCCCAATTACTTTGTGTTGATCTAACAAAATATTACTGAGATACATACATGGTTGTAGCTGTACTTTGAAAGGATTTGTAAAAGTTCATACAATATGAATAAATTTGGAAGGATCTTTATAAATTCACCCAAAAAACTATTTTCTGGCAAGTTACTCTGAAATCTGAAACAGTGGTCTAACTTTTCAATATTTTAACATTTTGATGTCTAAAATAAAGTAAAGACAGATTGCTGTTTTTATTTTTTTACAAGTTTGCCCATTCCCAAATATCTTCTTGTAAATCTTTCCATGTTATGGGGGAAATCCTACATATTTCTAAAAAAAAAGAAGTGGAATTTTTTAATGATAATCTTTAAACCAGATCAGCCTGGTCCAAAGATAAAAGAGGCACACCCATACTTCAGCTTCAGATAAGGGGCTCTAAGAGGGACCGCACTGCCAACTTCTACATAGTTGTTTTTCGCCTGGGGACAAACCACAGTACAGAAAAGTGAGTCATCAATCCATGAGGATATGAACAGATGAGTTTATGTTCCTTTGGAAGTGAACTGAAATGGCTGATCTGCAAAATCTGTATTTCAACATTTTTGTTTTAAGGAAAAATAGTTACGCTTAGTTATTTTCTTTTTTTGTGTCTTTTGACGCTCTCCAAACAACTTTAGATGTCCTTGCACGTAAATGATGCTTAGTAGAAAAGTAAAAAAAACGTACAGCATTTGTTGATGCACATCCTTAGCCCCTTAGAGCATGTGAAGATGCAAGTTACAAAAAAAATAGCACGACCCATGAAACCATCTGTGGCTAGAAACAGAATGAACAACATTGCTTTTAAAATTTGCACACAGTGTATGGTCCCTTTCTATTTCAGTGCTACAAGAGACGTTCAACAACAACGATGCAGATCCTCACACCTGAGGACAATTTGGTGTGCTCGATCAAATAATATAATTAATTTGAAGACTGCGGGATGAAGCTGGAAGACTTGCTTGCAGAAAAAGTGTTTAAATACAGTAGAAAATATGCCTTTTAAGATGTACACCCTCATTCTTCCTACTTGCCTGTAGTAGTTATAACAATTGCACCACCATGCACCCTAGGCAAATTGGTTTACTGCTTAAATTCTAAAAACATAAACTTGATTGCACTTGTCAATTTAAAACCAAAATCATAAGACTCTCAGGTTACAATTTAAATTTGCATACAAGAGCAGAGTTACATACAGGTGAGCAAGAATCATGTTACAAAAGAAAGCATTCAAACTAAGATACTGAAAAGAACCTTTCAAATTCAGCATAGTCCATCATAATCAAGTCGAAAGACAAAATGTCAAGTCAAAGTAGTCTTCTTAATACCAATCCAGACTGTTGTTTTATTCGAAAATGGTTTTAATTTAAACATAATAACTTCTGTTATTTTCGCAACAACAACTCTGAGCACTTGTTTCTTTTAAGAGCATGCAGTTTAAATGAACATTGCTCCCACTAAGATACAAGATAAGAAAGAAATAGATACTCCAAGGTTTAAAACGGAGTTATTTTCGTGAAAATGAAAGACAACACAAGTTTGCACATTCATACCATGACCAGAAGCAACTCAGTAATGGAATCGTTAAACACAGTGTACAACTAAAACACCTTTTAAATATCCAAGGATTAAGATATTGCTTGTAATCAACAGCCAATCAGCTTAGTATGTGTTCAGTAATTCCATTTATGGATGTGTTTACATATCAGCCAATGTTTCTCTGAAGGGGACAATTACAAGTAGGATCATGGTGTTTGATTGTCATCTTTGGTGCAAAGGTTGCCTCCATTATGAGGCAGTCGAAACACAATAGGCTATAAATGACTGTAAAAGGAAAGACTTTTGGCAGCACACCTGTTAAACTTGTGGTGTCCATCTAAGGAATAATCCAAGGCTTGTCCAGTCTGTTAATGGACAAAAATAATACTGTGCAAAAGTCCTGGATCATCTTTGATTTCTTGCCTTGATCAATGGCTCCCAGAGCTTGGCTAGTTTACACAAATGTGCCACCTAGTGAAGGTTTTAAAAATGAAACTCAACATGACAAAGATAGAAGCATTGGCAGTCCTTCAAAGACAGACATGGCAGATAAATGGGATATGGACTGTATTAAAGTCATTGCTTTAGAAACAAAGGTATTCAGCATAGAGCCAACACAATCTAAAAGAAAAATGGAGCCAATTGTGTGTTTGGGCCAAACATCTGGTAACAAAGCATGTAAAGATCCAATTTAAAACTGTTTCTTTCTAAATGTCTTATGTTTAGACAACACTTATGGATCACATGGCCATATTTATACCCAAACAGTTATTAAGCTGATAATCAGAAATCAAGGCTAAATAAAAAGGTCATCTTAAAAACCACACGGTCTCTACAGTCTCTTTAACAAAATGTCAGAGAATGTTCCAGTGAACAGTTCTCAAGTCAAAATACATTTTATAGACAACTTTCATTATACTATAAAATGCTAGATTATTTTGTAGTAGGATGAGGTATTTACCTTGCTAACAAACATATTCCTAGACACATATACTCAACATTGTAATCTTGTAAAGTTTATGCGGACTTTGTTCTAAATAAAGGCATCGTTTCTCTTACAAAACTTCCTCCAATTTAAACAAATGGCTATGTAAATATGCCACTTTTAGACCCTAATTTGCAATTTTGTTCCAACCTACATTCATTTTGTGCTGGTTATAAACCCACCTGTGTTCTCCACTATAACGTTGTTTGTTTGTGTAGATTCCAATGAAATGAGACATAAGGAGACGTCATCAGTATTTAAATATGTAAACTACAGTAAAGATAAATTAACTATATGTAAAAGTATTTTCAGCTAATTCTTTTTTACATAAAGAAAGAACAAAGTATTGTCGTGATAGTGGTCATGGTCCTATTGTTCCATAGTGGAGTAGCTGACCAATCAGGCAATAGTCATCCAATGATTGTTGAGGATGGAAAGTGGACATCCATAGTAACCACCAATGTGTTGGACATGTTAAGGTCTAGATTGTGTACCATACAAAATTCTTGTGAGTGTTAAATACTTTAAAGTGGGTCTAAAATAACCCCTTTATTGGTATAAAAACCATTTCATGGCCACATTTTTTCGAGTCCAGTACAAAAATAGCAAACGTGCAAAGCTACAAATTGGTGAAGAGGCCAAACAAAAAATAAGCCAGCTCTCTCATTACATGTTATTCAATACCAGCCAGGACCTCTTTGGAACAATTTATATCCAAGACTCTATACCTCTGATGACACAGATTACCAAATTGCCTTACTTTAAAGCCATATGTTTTATTGTGTCGAAAGAGACTTTAATTGGTTCATTTGAGGCCTGAAATCAGACCCTTAATCCTCATAGCATTAACACCGAACAGTCCAGAAGTTTGAGGTTGGATTACATCTTCAACCTGCCAAGAGTTGTGACACTAAATGCCACAGAGCTCACAAAAATATTGCACTCACATTAGTCCACAAAAATTCAGTGAAGTGAAGGAGGTCTTGACCTTAAGCAACTAGTTTGATCGGCAGATACAAAACATTTGTCGTTTGTAATATTTAACTACTTCAAATGACCCGTTTGTGCCAATGGTATAAGAAATTTAGGTCAAGAATTCATGTTGGTTCAGATTAAACTTAAAATCGATTCGTGAAGCAGGTTTGGACCTCTTTTTGCCCTGTTTAAGTAAAGGAATTGTAAAATAATGAGTATTAGACCCAGAGGGTGACTGTGTAACATGATTTCTTAAAAAAAAATTGCCATAACAATCTGGGTTTCCACAATAAAACAGACCCAAAAACAAAAATTTTCAGACGAAGCACCCTTTAACCTTAAAATGAATAAATTATAAAATGACTTCATCCTAAAAGAGGGACGTATTTAAAAGAAAGAATAGAAATCTGCTTCAATCAGATCTCAGTGAAACATTCCCTCCTTTTCTGGAAAAACTAGAAAATACCAATTAGGCTTCCAGTTTTCCTGGGCGATTATTAAATCTCTTTACTTTGACCAGCATGTGTTTTCCAACCCGGATCTGACTGGGTATAAATGCTTCTTTGTGTTGATTGGCTCTTGGTGTCTAAAAGGGTAAAACAATTTAAGTATTAAAGTGTCAATAAACCCCTCCCAGAGTCGAGTAAAATAAAGCACTTATTCAGCTTTAAGTTCATAATCTCTTTACTGGTATAATTGTAAAATTACTAAAAACAACTCTGAGACTAAAATTTAAAGTTTTAATCTAATGATCTAATTTACAGAAACCTCAGTTCAACAGTTAGATCTCAACCTTTGGACGATCCTCCAAACACACGGAAACTCAACTTGGCATTTCTCATTTGACAGCAACCCATCTGATCTGCCGGTGACAGTGACGCTTGGCTCCCTTGTGTATTTTTGTCTTGATCCCCCCCACCTCTGAGCTTATATACAGTGACAACCCCTTTTAAGTCAAATGCTTATTCCAGGAAGTGACGGCTTGTGCAACAAGTTCTCCACTCCTCTTTTGGCCCAGAGGCATCAACCCACTGATAAGGAGCAAACAACAGGAAGAATCAGTCGCCAGCAGAGCAGTAGGAAAAGTATGAAAGCGTAGACACATTCCATAAATGAGTAGAGGAAAAATTGGTGCCAATTTGATTTAAAACGTCAAAGCAAACAGTAACAGCCCTAACACACCAATGCACACGCTGAGAGTAAAAGTCATAACTGATTAGGATGTACTGTAAAAATATATTTTTTTATTCAATAAAAACAGAAAGAAGAGTACTGTTGACAAAAAACTTACATTCCTTAGATTGAAAGAATTTGAACAAAATGATCCAAAGTTTATTTTCAAAATTGCATATACATTTAATTATTTCAGTCCTTTACAAAAAGCTCAAAGCATTTAATTAAAAGAAGAAAAATCTTCTTTTAAATCCACAAGATTTGAGTTTGTGGATTTTCTTAAATGTATACAAAAAGGTCAAGATTATATAAGATTGTATATACACATCCATACAACTCCAGGAGTATTGGTTAAACGTCTGGAGCTCAAACATTTTTCCAATCTTTAACAAGCTTGTGGCATGCTACTGGCAATATATTTGTCGCATTTTCTTAACAGAATATGTGAAATATTGTAACTTTTTTTCATTACCATGAACCATACTTTATTTCATACTTTATCTTAAACATATTTCCTATATTTCTGACAAGACCGAGGTCAGTGACTAGGGAAGGGCATTCAGGAAGCTTAAAGTAAATGTTGTTTGTGTTTGGATTGCAGTCCTTTTGGAAAAGCCAAACTGTGTTCCAGTTTCAGTCATGGTGAATCTGATCAAAAACAATCTTCAATCTTTGTCAAACCCTGTCTCCCATCGTCTATGCACATCAGTAAACCTCTAAAGCATTGGCTTTAGTTGATGGAAATGTATTATGTGAATGCTGATGTTTTGGCATCGTTTACTTGATTCCTGGGATAAATTTGAACATCCCAAGTGTCTGTCCTCAGTGTGCAGCAGTTTGGGTCAGATGCGTTAAATCTGGACATTGCAACATAGGCCTACTCAAACTTGACAATGCCTAAAACGTACAACCAACACTGGATTTTAGATTTGTCCTGACCTAAACTTTTTTGATACAGTATGGAAAATGCTTAAAATGAAAACCAGACCATTAAAATGAACTCCACTTTATGATAGGAAGACATCCAGTCAGTATTAATTATGCCAGAAGCGCCATATACTAAACTATAAAAACTATGAACTCCCATTAAAAAAAGCTAATTAACTTGTTGTCAACGACTTGCAAATGTCAGTATGGTTTTTGGATAAAATGTGTTATTCGGTTTGATCTAGATGTTGTTTTTTTGTCTATTTCTAGTAATGAAAAGGACAAGCACATCCAAAAACAAAAAAGATGTTCGGTTTTCTGTTCCTGCTTACAATAAAATTTTAATGAAAGCATAAAAAACATTGCTGATAAAATAGAACAATACTCTGTGTTGTACCAACTGCTTTTAAATGACAGTGAAATATAGATACATATATATATGTATATATATATAAACTGTGTCTATCTACATCGACTCCATTTCTTGTGAAGACAAACTTCATAAACTGCAGCCAGGGGCCCCACAAACTTATTCCTACTTTGGAAAACCCTGCTCTGAGGAGGCTGTGGTAAGAAAAGCTTCCCACATTCATATCTAAAGTCAAAACACCTGCCACAATTCTAAATGTGAGCCAATGGCTGTTCATATCATGTTAGCATTTTTAAGCTTCTTTTGTATTTCAATTTAGCTGTTTAGTGTTATCAGATTAGGTTAACATCACATCCCAGTATCTGAGTATGAATAAATGGAGTCAGTCAGAAGGCATTTCAAAGACGCATTCCTGATAAGCGCTCAGTCGTGCGCCGACGCGCAGCCAAAGTCAATCAGCTCCCACTGATTGTGAAGCGGCACCAACCTGCAGTCCTGCAGCCGAACCTCCGATGGAAACCAGAGACAAAACCTCCTGACGCGATGAACCCACCCTGGGCTGCAACAGAGCTTCCTGGCAGAGAGCTGCTCTCCCCCTGACAGCTCAACACTTTCTGTATTAGACAAGTAAAACCAACTCCGGAGTTAAGCGCTGATGTCAAGTCCAGGAAGTCCACTTCTGCTTGTCGGTTTCCAAAATAAAAGCCTCACTTAGACTTCCGGGTCCCTTTTATTTCCTGTTAGATCAATTTAACGGAATGCTCACAGTTCCAATCAAACTGATTTCATGTGTAATTAAATACGATTGCAAAGGACAGAGAGAATTAAATGTGGCCGCCTATTTCTCAAACACTAAGGTTAACAGCTTTCCTATAAAAGATCGAATAGATGTGCAGCACTGTTACCAGCCACAACTACAATAAAGACACATTCAGTTGAGTAGAAAAGCTTCACTTCCATTAAATTGTTTTAGGTGGCACATCTATTGATACACCTGCTCTTAATACTTTCTCCAGATTTTTATAACATGATAGAACTTTTTCTTCCACAGACCTGTACGTTCACAAAAAAGATAAGAATCTATTATCAGTATTTTTGCTAAACAGCTTTAGATTGTCTGAGGACAAGTACAGTGATAGTAAACAGTTGAATTTGTATCCATTGAATTGTTTCTGTTTTATATGTTTTATGATCATTTTCAATTTTCTGTGTTAAACTTTTATTTAATTTTTAATTTTTATTTCAAGGATACCAGCATTTCTTGGGCATTGGGAGGAGAAGCAGAAGGTACCAACATCTGAAATGTTATTATATAAAAAAAAAACTCTTATTCTCAATTGACTGTTTACCAAACTCCTGATAATTTGTATATGATTATTTTTTGGACTTGATGGCCTTCTTTGGTGAAGCTCTAAACCCTCCTTTACTTGTTTTGCTCCCTTGGAAGATCGTATATCATATTTTCACTCTTGGGAACAGAAACTGTTTAGGTACATGTGAAATTAAAACTAAAAACCTTTTATTACATTGATTTGACATGATTGATTAGTGCCGCCTATAAATGATCGTGCCAGTAGTTAATATATTTTGGGAAAAAATAATTTTCTTGTTGTTAAAAGTGAACATATATGTTTTTGCCTTTGCTTTAATATTTAACACAGTGGATATAGAAAGCTAGATTATTCCTCGGTACAGTTATTGAGACTTTTATTTTGAAATCCAACCTGTCAGCTGTTCGGAACTTGGTTGGTGTAATTTGTTCTTGAGCACATTTATGCAACTAGTTGAGAATCAAAAAAAGAAAAAAACTTTGATAACTCCAATAAATACCTGGATAGAAAAATTTCACACGTAGGATCTGATCTGTTTTCTTTACCTTACACTAAAAGACCAAAAAGGGGATCTTTTATTATATATACATGTAAAAAGATCAATTTTGCCCAATACGACATAAATTTTGCTTATAAATACTACAAGTAAATCTAGAGATAAATTCTCCTATTTGCTTTTTTCTACACTTTTAAATAGAAAACGTTGTGACTCTAAAGTGTTTTAGCTGCACTTGGTCGTCCGCTCCCCCCTGGTGGTCAAAAGCAGCATCCTAAAATAATTTTTTTTTGTGATTTTAGGGTTTCTACCAACAGGACCTCGAGGTTTATTTAAATCCTTCAGTTCACTTCATCAAATTTGAGACATTCCAATTTTTAAGGAAGTAACTGACTATTAATCATATCACCTTTGTTTTAAAATATTGCTAAACAATATTTTACCAAGCTTTCTGTGGTTTCTTAGAACATCACAACAGCAGCCATATGGTGGGGTGTGGTATGAATGCTTTAATAATTGAAAGTTATCGAAATATGAGGTCATCAGTAAGACGAATAAGCCAATCAGAATAATTAATGTCAAGGTGAGAGCCAGGTGGATCATCAACAGATTGCAAGGTTTAGCTGCGGGGCACAGAAGAAACTGAACAATCTAATGTCCGTCTAATATATTAACCCAAAATGCACAGAATAAGAAGCACGAAAAACACTACGAAGATCAGCAGAGTTTGAGGACCAAATGTAGTCACACTAATGTTTTTTTAACACCAAAGGAGCTAAGCGTCAAAGATGATACAAACCAAGGAGGGTTAAGACTGATCAAGGAGAAATAAACCCAAATAACCTCAAGTATCCACCAGTAACAGAACACAAGGATGAACTATGACACTAAACACAAATGAATTAACTTTTAAGCAAATCCTAAAGCAACACTAAAGTGGTTTCGTATCACTTTTGGTGCCAGTGTGGACAAAAGCGGTACTGATTTGCCTAAAGGAAGACTTCCTCTCCCATGAGGACCAGCGCATAGCGTCGTAAAATGCTGATCAAGGGTCGCCTGCAGTTGGATTGAAGTACATTTCTGTTTCCAGTGGCTGTGTGGAGGATGAATAGTGATGAGATAATGGATTTGATTGTGGCAAAACAATGTCATATGATGATGTTGAAAATAAGAAACAGGCGAAGGGACGTATGCCATATGTGTGGAAGGCAGGGTTCCTGCCACGCTCCTCAAAGTTGCTTAAAAACCTTTAAATCGACGTATAATAGCAAAAAGTTATGGAAATGTTTTATGAGGATGGACAAGTTACTGTTGTTTTCACTAGGTGAGGCAAGACCTGAAGATAAACAAACTACAGGGAAATGAAAAAGTGAACATTTTTATTAACTTCTGTTTACTTTTCTTTTTCTGTCATCTTGTATTTCATAAAAAACCCACAAATGAATAAAAAAATATATATAAATAAAGGGTTTGAATGTGGCAGGTCTCTTCTCCTGGTGCAACCTGAAGCTTTTCCACTTCATCCTCCCACCTGCGCTCCATCTAAACCACTCCTTCCTGCGCGCACCGCTCCTCCTCCTCTCCTCCTCCTCTCCTCCTCCTCTCCTCCTCCTCATACTTTCCAAACAAAGCGGCTCCAGCTGTGCGTCTCCCCGCTGCCCAGATTCTCCGCCATGCTCCTGTCGGCTCTCTGCGCTCTCTGGCTCCTGCGGACAGCCGCCGCCGCCGCGGATCGAGTTCCGTTTAGTCTGAACGAGATGTTCCGGGAGGTGGGAGAGCTGATGGAGGACACTCAACACATGCTGGACGAGGCGGTGCACAAGGTCTGCGTCACATTTGCTTTTCCTTATCAGAGCAGAGCTCAGGAAAAAAGAAAAGAAAAGAAAAGGTTCCTGCCAATGTTTTTGAAAGATTTGGGGCAACTTAGAATTTACATGTTTGGGTGAAATGTGACAAACGTTGTAAAAATCTGTTTGGGGCTCAAACTGAAACCATTTAGTCAACATACTTAATAAAACCATCTCATTTTGATTATTTGAGACCTCTTTAAGCTCTTTTTTTTTTTTAATTGGGCCTTCCTTTGGATTTCTTGTGTTGTCTTATCAAATTTCCTTGGATCTGGTCTAATAAATCCACAATAAGCTGGGTTTTAACCTGCACTTTAGTGTAATATAAACTATTCAGGTAAAACAATGTGATTCCTAAAAGGTGAGGATAAGGGCACTTGACACCAACTTGCTCAATTAAATAGTAGAGTTGCAAAAGTAATTTTAAGTTAAAAAAGAAATAATATAGAAATCAAGTCTCAACGTATAAATTAAAGAGCATCACTTTTTTATTAAAAAATTATGGAAAGATCAGACTTTCACAAAAAAATTATAAATCCATGTTTACATATTGCATGTTTATCGAGGGTAAGTTTATGAGTAGGGAGAAAATAGGAGACCAAGAGGTATTCTGTTAAAATTATATACACATTAAAAAAATGGAAAAACTTTAATTTTTTTTGTTTAAAATATGATTCTTATCAAGTTTTTTTTTTTTTTTTTTTAGGATTTCCTAAGTAAAACGTGAAGCTGTACATTTAAGTCTGCAGGTTGCTTATTTCTGCCTTTAGCTATAGTATTTGATCATTACCAGAGGTCTGCAGAAGTTTGTAAGATGTTAGAGGTGATTTCAATCATTTAAATCAGCTTGTGTGGATCCAGGATATACGTAAACCTGAAAAGTGTTTTATAAAATTAAACAGTGGTGATCCAGTGTCTTCAATTTCCTACTGTATAGAAGCTGAGTCTAATTTATTTTCTGTTCAAATCAAATGGCCGTCCACAAAGTGGGACAGGAAAGTTCCATAGTTTAAACATGTCTTGTTCCCAAACAGATGTCTAACGAAAGTGCAAAATCCTCCTCGTCCTCCCCGGATCTGCCTCCTAGCTACCACAACGAGACCAGGAAGACTGTAGAGGGCAACAATAGGACGACAAGGGTCCTAGATATAACCGACAAGGTGGGTTCATGTCAGACAGGGACTCATTTAAAAAATAAAACACATCTGTAGTGTTTTGCTAGTGAAATCTGTTTTGTTGTTTTAATTCCTCCAAGGCTGTTGTGCATAATATGCTCCTGATTTGCAGGCAACTGACAACAGAACAGGAGAAATGTTTATTTCACATGTGCACATGGAGGTCTCAGGCCAGTGGAACAGCGTGAATCATGTGAGTTTGTTATTTTCCACATCCTGTCTGAAGGAATTTGGTTTCAAATTATTTTAGCTCTTTTCGCTGCAATGTTAAGTACAAACACAAGCTACTTAGTAGTGTCTAACTATTATGAAAAACACTTTATGAAATCTTAAACCTTTTTGGTGAAGCAATGGAGCTCTGTCTGAAACTGTGCCTGTGTGGTCTCCCTTTTCTTTCCTTTTATCATGTTGTGTAAAATGAGCTCATCCAGGAAAAGAAACCCACAATATATCTCTTTTTTTCCCCCTGAGTCTTTTACCAGCAGGCGGCCGTCTTATTGGAAACTGAGATCATTATTGCAGTTCGCTGCATCACAAAGGTGGTTTTGATTTCCTGCCTTTCTGGCAGCTGCACGCATATGGGTTATGTTAATAGTGCCTGCCTCTGGAAAAACTGCCAGGAAACTTAAGGGGGGGGGGGGGGG
>JAVLVB010000212.1:330742-347472 GCA_032876305.1 Orestias chungarensis | reverse complement strand
TTTTTCACTTACATTCTACTCAAAAAAAAAAGAAAAAAAATCTCAAATGTTTTTACATAAATGCTACTAGACACATTTCTTGCAGGTATGTTTGCAGGTACATTCAATCTGAATTTTAAATCCCCAGGTTTTCCAAAGATATTAATGATGCCATAAGTATTTAGCAGACAGACCAATGCCTGCTTAATGCAGCAACTGTGTGCCAAATATCTTTACAGTCAAAACTGTGAATGAAGCCCAGCAGACACTCAGAATGTGTTGTTGACGGAACCAAAAACTTTGAAAACCCCCCAAAAAAACTTCATGTTATTATAAATAAACTGGTTAAATTTGACATTAAATGTTGGTTGTTTTTTCTCATTAATCCGTTTGTTTCTTTTTTAATCAACCTTCAGCATTTGTACAGAAAAATACAATTTGTCTCATCTGACAAGGTGTATATCTCCAGTAAAGCTAAGCTAACTAGAATATGTATATTATGTCCTTTTGTATGTACTCTTTTTAGTTTGTATTTAATTTTTTTTTTTACTTTATAACATGCATGTCACCCATGTGTGCACTATGGACTTTGTCTTCTTCAAAATGCAGTAAAATGAGACATATACACAAAGAATATTTGAAGCATTCCCTGAATATTCTTTTCTGTTTTAGTTGGATAGTAGAACCATTTATAAAAGTATAATTTATTTAGTGAAGGGAATTGCTGCTATTACTGGGCTTATTAATTTATACACAAGGCTTTTATGGCTGATAAGAACTTAATCTTAATATTTAAGGTTCTCTTTGACTACCATAGGTTCCATGGGCAACAAGATACCACACAGGGTTCACTGTTTTTCTCCGTACAGACCATAAATACCCCACTGATTCCTAAAGTCATACAAATTCTGACATGCAGACTTGACCACGTCAGTCAAAAACATCGAAGGTATGCTGAAGAAGCAGCTGGAATACTTCTTAATCATGACGACCGTTGCAGTGTTTTTATAATAAAATATGTTTTCTTTAGAACTCAAAACATTCAAAATGTATTATCTGCTTGACGTTTTCCACATCTTGTTACATTACAACCTTATTCCAAATTGTATTAAATTAATCTCTTTCCTCAAAATTCTACACACAATACCCCATTATGACCATGTGAAAAAAGTTTTGAAAGTTTTGAAAATGTATTTTAAAAAAAGAACCAAGAAAATTACATTTACATAAGTATTCACTGCCTTTGCCAAAGCTCAATATTGTGCAGCTTAAATAGAGTCCACCTGAGGTAAATCCAGTTGATTGGACCTAATTTGTTAAGGCACACACCTATCTATATAAGGCCCCACAGTTGACTGTATGTCAGAGCGCAAACACCGAGCATGAAGTCAAAGGAATTGTTGGTAGACAATTCTTTCGTAAATGGAAGAAGTTTGGAACCACCAGGACTCTTCCTAGAGCAGGCCGGCCGTCTAAATTGAGCGATTGGGAGAGAAGGGCCTAGGTCAGGGAGGTGACCAAGAACCCGATGGTCCCTCTGTCAGAGCTCCAGCGTTCCTCCGTGGAGAGATGAGAACCTTCCAGAAGGACAACCATCTCAGCAGCAATCCACCAATCAGGCTCTTTGCCAGAGTGGCCACTCCTTAGTAAAAGACACATGGCACCTCGTCTGGAATTTGCCAAAAGGCACCTGAAGGACTCTCAGACCATGAGAAGCAAAATTCTCTGGTCTTATGAGATAAAGATTTAGCCCTTTGGTGTGAATTCCAGGCGGGATGTTAAGAGTTAACCTGCCACTGCTCATCACAAGGCCAAAACAATCCCTACAGTAAAGCATGGCGGTGGTAGCATCATGCTAGGGGGAGGTTTTTCAGTAGCAGGAACTGTCAGACCAGTCAGTATAGAGGGAAAGATGAATGCAGAAAGGTACAGAGTCATCCTTGGATGAAAACCTACTCCGGACTGTTTTTGACCTCAGACTGGGGCGACAGGTCATTTTTCAGCAGGACAAGGACCCGAAGCACATAACCAAGATCTCTAAGGAGTGGCTTTTTTTTATTGTATGTTTTCAGTATGTTAAATAAATAAAAGGAAATTGTTAGTGGAAGACATTGAGATCAAATGAGGCAACATGAATAGATCTGTGTATATAGGCTTCTGTGTATATAGGCTCTTTAATTTTGCTTTAAGTTGTTCTATTATGTGAACTTACAGGAGTGCATGGTGGATGAAGACTGCGGGGACCTAAAATACTGCTTGTATGAGATTGAGAGTTCGAAGTGTCTTCCATGCATAGCAACTGATATGGTGAGTTTACTCGTCACTTCGTTCTTGTTTTGTTTGTTTTTTTGCTTCAGCTGCATGCGCAGTTAAAACCTAGTAGTCCTGCCAGATGCACTTTTTTTTCCAGTTGATACTAACTAGCAAATCATAATGAATGCATTCGAATAAATCTCTAAATTGTTGATGCTCCATGTGAAATATGATTAAAAGTACTGCATAAGGAGTTTTTTTTTTCTAAATTGTTACAGATGCTGTAACAGGTGATTGTATGCAATCCATAACTAGATTAAGATCTAAGCTATGACAGTGACATTTTTATACAATTACCCAAACTACCCCAGTATAGCTGTGGATCCATGTTTGAGGCTATTGTTCTGCTTGTGCGGTGAAGATCCACTAAATTCTTTTTCAGCCAAGTTTCCCTCAGGATTGCTCATTTATACATTTACTTATTTTTGAGCATCTACCTCCCTGACCCTCCCATAGCATGATGCAGCCTCAAGCAAATTATGCCAGGAGGATGAGTCTACTACCACAATACCAGAAACAATTTTTTGGTCTTGTCCATCAAGAGGAGAGGTTTACAAGTTCAATCCTTAAGATCTACTGCAGCTTTTAGGTTCATCCTTCTTCAACACACGCAAAATCAAATTAATTTGCTTTGCCAGGCCTCTGCAGAGCATTAAATTGCACATGTTGACATAAATTGACAAACAATTAAAAGGTGATGAGGAAGGTTGATTTCATTGATTTTATTTTAAAGGTAGGAGTAAATGCATGCACTTTTTTAGAATATTTACGAGACACATAAATGTTAAACATCATTTCATCATGTAGAGTACTTGTACTCTCTCTAGCTTTTGCTTCTAAATAAGTAAAAAGTGTTTCTGAGAAATGTTGTTCGCCTTACAGCCGTGCACAAAGGACGAAGAGTGCTGTTCAGATCGAATGTGTGTTTGGGGTCAGTGCACACTGAACGCAACCCAGGGTACGGCGGGGACTATCTGTCAGGGTCAGAGCGACTGTCGGCCCGACCTCTGCTGTGCTTTTCAGCGAGGTGATATTCAACATATATACATTTGTAAATGTTTACATCTACATCAGATACATGCACTGTATGTGCTATGAGGACAGAGAGCAGTTTGTTTAAACCTGTATTTATTTATTTTTTTATATTTTTTATATACTGTATTAATGCAATACAATTAAAACATTTTTAGATAATGTTAAACAGTTTGTCTATTTATCCTTAGTCTTATTTGTCAGTCTGAAACAACACATTTCAAGGGTATTGCTGTAAACAAATACAAAACTCAGAACGGCAAAATAGAGGTGAAAAAAAATGCAGATAAAATATAAGAAAACGTCAATGTATCATCTTAACATTAGATAAATACAAATACAGAATAATTAACGACAAAAAGTAGTTTTGAATTTGAAAATAAAATGCTGATAATGTCAAATCAATAATGTGTAATGATAATTTGTTAGACTTGGCTCAAAGTATTTATTTTTGATGCAATATTTGGCATATTTATTTCTTTATTAAGCCATTTTTTTTCATTTTTCTATTTATTAATACAGTATTGACCAGCATCTGTCCTCCATCTAGGTTAGCATCACTCTTTATTTGTTCATCTACGTTCCAAGGTTTCCGCAAATGATTTAATGAGCTGTGGACAACTGTCTTTACCTTGTGAAGAGTTAGAAGAAGCTGTGATACAGATGAGAATTTAAAATGAGGCCGATTTGAATTTCTCTTTCCTCCCCTTTAGAATTTTTGTTCCCGGTTTGCAGTCCGAAACCTGCAAAGGGAGAGTCCTGCCTGAACCACCCCAACCTGCTGATGGACATGCTGGAATGGGACCAGGAGGGCCCCAGAGATCACTGCCAGTGTGCTGACGACCTACAGTGTCAACCCCACAGGTGAGAACAAAACACAGGGTAACGCCATCAATAGATAGATATGTTTGTTCAAAAATTCAATTTTTTTTTCTCTCTCTCTTGCAGTCGTGGATCCGTATGTGGCGAGTGAGACTGAAGGTGTAGACCTTACCAAAGGGTAAATCAGCAGTTTTACCCAGTACATTTCCCCATCTAGAAATCGCCTGCACTCTTTACTATTTGTTTAATCACAAGTCTGTATTTGTAAAGCAGAAACAAAAGTCAATAAAAACATTACTAGAATTTAGTTTTGACTATGGTCAATTTTTATTTCTGTTTTTAACTTGTTGGATTTCTTAATGAGGTTTTTGTTTCTAGATGTTTAATTGAATTTCAAATGTTAATACTCAATTAGCCGAATCAGTGTGTTGATGGATCCCCGGCTTCATAACTAGATTACATTATTATCCTGCAAAATTAGTTTGGCCCTCGACCTGCTTTTAGTTTATTCCTCTTTCGCCTAATAGTGGTCACCCAAACCATTAAACCTAAGCCGTCCTTCTGAGGTACCATTTTCATTCCGTCTTTTTGTTGATTGCATTTTCTACAAACCACACATCATATCGGGTCTCCCGATCTTTTGTTGTTAAAACCATCATCCTCCCTTTTCCTCGACCTGAAATGGCACTCTACATTATTGGCCTTCTTCGACTGCTCCTGTTTTATAGATATCAAACCATTGATAGTCTAGGGTTTAGTGCCTCTCGATGAAATAAAAATAAACAGGTGCCTACCGTATTGAAAATGACCTAAATGCAACCTGACATGTACAGAATTTCGCAAAAGACTCCAGATGGACATTTATTAATAAAATGGAAATAAATTTAAGTGTTTAGTAAAACTTAAGTCCACCCTTGCTGATTCCGTAATATCTCAGAGTGAAAAAAGCAACCAGAGGCAGCTAAATAAATGTCTTAACTGATCTTGTGTGTCACAACCTCGACGTAAGCAGAGTTTTAGGATTATGTCAAATGTGGATATCCTAGCAAATTTACTCAGTTTAAAATGTTCAGATATGTTTGGGGAGAAGAGGTACACTCGCGACTGCTGTCTCTAAGACACGATCATTATATTGTTTTATGTAATCTAAACTGTTCTCTCACACAAAATGTAGGTTGTTGACTGAAGGTTTCAAGGTTACAGGAGAATACCCCACAATATTGCAGACATTTAAAAATTTCCAGAGAGGTTACTTTATTGTGAACTCTTTCTGCAGATCGACTTGGTTAGCCACCTGCTGAGGTAATTGTTGAGCTGTCACAAAGTTAATCTTACTTCTAGGATTACATTTGCAACTGGAAAAGCGTACTAAAATGTGTTTTCCCCCAATTTCACCTAACCCACCTAAAAATAGAGGATGGTGTTCATAAAAAAATAAGTTTGTACAAAACTAAAAAGCTCCAGGTTCGGCATTTATTTTAAATATTTAAGCAATTTAGTGTCAAACATTCTGGGAAGACAAAAGATTGAATTCCAAGTCGTGGCAATTTAAATTCCCTGAGCTCTGGAGGGCGCTAACACGCATAAATTTGCACCTCCAACCACAGGGAAAAACATGACTGGCTGATAACCACGTGATTCTGTGCGTGGTTCAAGATACAGATCTCTGTCCTGCACCAAGCTGAGCCACAGGAAACAAAGGGGCCTTTGTCAAAGTTTGGATTTTATCTGGTTAGTTAATCCACAGAATAACAATTTATAGAAATTATAGTTGTGCATGTAATAAGAGAGATTCTATAGATTTTCTTTGTGTAGCATTCAGTTGAGGAAAGTTGAGTTACTGGTGGTTAAGGTGACCTTTATTCTTTGTTTTTCAAGCTAAGCTAATAACACAAGCACAAAATAAGACATTTCCGTGTAAACAGGAAATTAAAAAAATAAAATGTGAGTATCTTTCAAAATAAAATTACATTAGTCAGTGGCCTATACACTTTGAATTTGCATAACTGAAATTGGGCCTTTCTGTGTTGAATGGACATGGCATGGCTACATATATTAATCAGTATGGTACTAAATGTAAACGCACTAGAAAATAATATAAAATGTAAATATAAAACATTGATATAGGAATCTGCACAATGCAAAACACGTATACAAAACCAGCAGACATGAACTACAAAACAAACATGCGAGAAGCTTCAAGTGAAGTTGTGTTTTGGGAGTCCTTTTATAATGATGTCAAACTCCCTGACTCCCTTTTTATTTTACTTAGTAAAAACTAAATTCAGTTGCACATTAATATGAATAGTGAAGGTATCTATTACATTTTTTTTTTTTTTTACTACTTTATTGACTCAGACAATTTTTTTTTCATTTCCCCAAATTCAGTATTTTAAACAGATTTGAACTACCAAATTATTATTAAAAGGAAGTACCTAATACTGAGTTTGCTGCAATATTTATTGACATTAGAAATGTAATTGTAAAAACAACTTTTATTGAGTACGTTTGCAAAAAAAAAAAAAAAAACTCATTAGTTTTGAAATCCATTCCTACAAATGGGTAGATTTTTAAAATAATGTTTGCAGCTTAGAAAAAAATACATTATGGTTATGTAATGAACTATTTCATTTTTTTCCTTACATTTGTGTCTAAGATGATGAATCAAAACTCTGTGACAGACGTGAACTCTTTCGTAGTTTCGTTTGGTGGGGTGTAACTGTAACTGAACCTTTACTAACAAACTGAAACCAAACGTAGTGAGACATCTTCGTTTTTCATCTTCTGGTCACGTCTGCGGCGGACGCAGCGGCGCGGTGACGTCACGACAGTTTATTTCTTCAGCCAGCTTCCGGTCTGCTGTAGCCAGTCGCAGTAACTCGAAGCGGTTCTCGCTGTTACTCCGCCTCTCCACGGAAAACACCACGTTTCCGACCTCGAGGGAACCTTCAGTTTTTATATTTCTCCCGGTACGTACATGGCTAAGTATGTCGCCATTGTTAGCCTTCGGTGTTTTCTGTTAGAGGGAGCTAAATGCTGTTACGGCGCGTTATGGGGAAGAGATGAGCCTGATGCGAGAGGAAGCAGGGAGCAAGGGACTGGGGTTAAAATACCACGCTGCTGTGGGAAACACGCAAATATGTGGAGCAAGTTGGGAGGTGCATCGGTTCAGAGTCGGACTTCAAATCAGCAGGAGTCGCGGCTACGTTGTTTTTAAGTTTTATTCTCAGTTTTCAGCACCAGATTTTCCATTCTTGCACCTTTTTTTTCCAAAATAAGGAAGATCTCGATGCGTGCCTCAATGTTTCTGGTCTCCTTTATTTAGGTGTTCGCTCGTCGGTGTCTGGTCGTGGTCGGGATGTTGTGCAGCTGTCTGTAACGAGACTCACCCATTCTGCATGTTTGGAGTCTGCTCCGTACCGTTTTTGTCCTCTTCCTTGAATTTAGGGGGTGTTTTCTCTACTGGTTTAGTCATTTTCTGTTTTGCAATGACTTCTCTCTGCACGACGAACCATTGCATCATTTACCAAGAGCCTGCATAGCTGCGGGTTTTTCTCATGCAACAGCCCTGACTACACTGAAGGGAGCTCACTTTTGAATACTTTGAGTCACTGATCTGTTGAATCAACTTTTGGGGAGGTTTCTCTACCAGATTTGCACATCTAGAGACCATCATGCTCACTCTAGACTTATTGGAGGAGCTATTATTTATTAGACCTGCTCATTCCCTCAGCATGCTGCCACCGTGTTTCAAAAAGAGGATCTTTTATTTGTGTGTCTACGCCCACTGATTAAATTCAGGTCTCGGCACACCAACATATTTTAACTGCACTTCAGTTATGTGCGACTTTTGAAATGCATTGAAATCAGTGGTGGTAACAGGGAAATGTGTGAAAACCCTGAACACATAGTTTCACACGAGTAGGTCAGACTGGTTAAAAATAAAATACAGATTTCCTGGTTTTCATTGTGAGAGCGATTTGACCAGTAATGCAAGTCTGCTCCAGTCATCTGGAAAGATATGCAATTGTGACACCCAACTGTGTGGAGTGAAATGAAGACGGCCAACAGGGATCTTGATATTCTCAGTGTGGCTGGATCAATGATCAGTTGGCTGTGACTGGGCAGCTTTAGGATTTTGTCCAATCCCATATAAACTACTGAAGCAAGACGGATGTGGTATCACTTGGGAAACTTTCCCCATATGACAGTACAGAGTAAAAATCACACAATAAGCAACGCCGTTATGTTTCCATTCTTCTCCTATAAGAGCAGGAGATCCTTTTCTTAAATAAAAGCAAAGTTTATTTTCACCGGTTCTAACGAGCAACGCATTGAACACACAAGATTGTGATTAATCTCTATCTCTCTATCAAATTAAGCTTTAGGTTTGGTATGAGAAAACATTTGAAGTGATTTTTAACGAATTTGAAACGTTCTTTTTTTTTGTTTTTTTATACTTTTAAAGGCCCTATGGCTTATCATCCCTTCTGTTTCCAAACCAGAGCACTCCCCCTTTTAAAACAGATTGAGATTGTCTGTATCTCTTTGTATCATTTAAACATTTCATTCATGTTTTTTTATTTATTTTTGTAGTACTGAAATTCCTCCCCTGAGACTATTAGTGGAACCTTTCATCTGTTTGCAAACTCTTGCCCTCTAGGGTGCTTAATTTAAGGAATTATACCACATCGCATCAATTATTCATCCTAAAGCATCAGGGATCAACTTGCTGCCTGCCTGTCTGTCTGACTGTAAGCCTACAGTAGCTCTATCACTGACACTTGATCAAAAGCAACAGATGCTTCTGCCTGGGTCCTTGGCTGGCCTAAGGTTACAGATTGCATGTTTGTTTGCTATCATCCAGTCAGGACCTGGGCTTGGTTTTAGTCTTTGCTGATCACAGCAAGGTCTTCTTTTAGGAAATCGTGCTGAAATGCAACGTTTACCGGTTATTTATCCCAAATTGCTGCTTTTCTGAGAGAGGCAGACAAAAGTTAATTAACAATAAGATCAGACGTTTCTCTCTATATTTAAACAAGTTGACACAATGTTTTCAGAGAAACGGCGGTCTTCAGCTTGAGTTGAGTGCTTGAGTTGTTCTTAATGCAATCCCTTATCAGGTGTTCTACGATGGATAGTTGATAATCCACATTTGAGGCCAACGCTTGTTGTGAACACAACACATCTAATAAAATACTCCGCTGCTGAATGCGTCGTCTCATTCAGAAAGTTGCTCAAAGCAATGTTTGATAAAAGTTTGATGTTCCATTATCTACCTACTTTGGTTGTAGCTAACTTTGAAGTATCATATTTAATCAACAAGCTTATGGGTCAGACTGAAGATTCCCTCCTTGCATTTGTCAAACCTTACAGTTAACATTTAATCGGACGTCTGCTCCACCGACTGCTCCCACGGAACGTTTCTAGCTTTATGTACAACGAACTCTGATAAAGTATGCTGGCTTTTGTTAAGGGAGAACAAGGTTGCCTGTGGGGCAGAAGTTCTACTCCCTAGGTTCCCCATGTTCTTTGATGCGAACATGACTGCTTAGCATACAGGTCAGACATGACCGACAAACGTGATCTGTGAAGCAGAGGATGTAGGCAGAAAAACGTCAATCTGTTTTTCAAGACCAGTTACTGTCGTTATCCTTACTTTTACCGTTACCACAACATAACCACAAGATTTTGTTAAAAATATCTTTTGTATATCACCCACCCCTATCGCATAGCAGTATGGGTTACTTTCTTCAACCGCATGTTAATAGATGACACTAGGGGATTGGACTCTGGCTGCTCAACTGCGTACGTTTTCTTGGTTTCTAAAAGTCTACAATAAACACCTACTGCATGATGTATACGTTTTTGTTTTTATTTATCCAGTTTTATCCATGGTTCCAAGTTGGTTGGATTTCGCATCAGTCTTCACTGGTCAGGGACAGTAGTAGGGAAAGACGGTTTAAATTATCTGTTAGTGTCAAAAGTGTGTGAAAGGAACAGCTCCAAGTTCAATCAAACTCAAACTTTTAAGAAAAACCTTGACCAAAGCAAAGTCTGAATATCTCTGTGTCCTCATTGGAAATTAGGGAAATCTGCAGCAGGAGATCAGTGGTCTGACTAGTGTCATGGTCAAGAAAGCTGATTTACCAGACACTGTATGTTTCTACCTTTTATATATGGTACCAAGCTTTGGGTAAGGACAGAACAAAAGAGAAATTAGTTTCTAACACAAAGAGCCTGGGCTCTCCCTTGGAGATCGGTTTGAGGAGTTTGGAAGTCCGAAAAGAGTTGAGGCGATGCTCCTCCACATCGGGTAGAGCCGGCTGGGTTAGTTTGGGCATCGGGTTAGGAGGTTTGGCCGGTTTGAGGCCCAAATGAAGACCCAGGATGTGGCTATGTGTCTTGCGTTCCTTGGGAACGCCATAAGTCCGTCATTACAATGACCAAAACGTTTCAGAATTTTTAATACAATGTTACAAAAGCTCTTTATGAATAGCTTTATCAAATAAAAATATTACTACCAGTTTGTACCTGGTTTAGCTGTTGAGTTTTAAAGGATCTGCTACAAACTGTTAGAATGCATGTATAAACTTACATTACTTGTAATATTATGCATTGGGCTTTTCCACAATTTCAAAAGCTGGATGATAAAATGAAGGGCTGACTTCAAATTCTTCAACTGCCGAAAATCTCCAGAATTGGCCTAAAAGCCACAGCACAGATTACACGAGAACCATTTATATACCCATTTGGAGCGAACTACTCACCTTTTGACAAGAACAGGAATCGTTCATCTTCGTTTTTTCAGATAAGCACCCACAGAAGCTTTCACTAAGCCTAGCCTTTTTTATAAAGATGAACTGAAATCTCCAGTCCGGCTTCATGCCGCAAACCCAGTTTCTTTGACATGTATTACTTTTGCTTGATGCCTGGCTACTCTACTTTCAAACTTGTCATCCATCTATTAACCGCCAGTGGCCGACACGCTGGATCTTGCCTGTTTTTACATTTCCTCACTTCCCTAAACTCACATAGCGAACAATTTATACCCTCTGGAGGTTTCCTTAGTGGAGGGGTGACGCATTTGTGAACGCTAAGAAAAAATGGGCATTTAGCAACTTTGATGTTTAAAGGCAATTGTTGCTATGGTAATTTATTCTTGATAAAATAGATTACACATGGATTATATTTAGTTAGTGTCCCCCACCCTGATAGACTTGCATGCATACTGTTGAGCCCTACCAGACAGATCTGTGTGAAAAATGTACAGGAATTGTTGTAAAATTATTCCACCCTGTAAAAGTCACTTGTATCAACACGAGATGACTTCATGTTGGAAGTTTCTTTATCTGATGCCGCAGCAATAAACCCCCCCAAAAAAGGGATATTTACTGCAAAAATGTTGCAGTACTCTTAAAACCTGGAAGAGTAAAGATCGAAGGTCAGTCAGTTCAAGTGAAACCTTTCTAATATTTGCCCAGGATCTGTTGTTTGTTGTCATTTTTGTTCTGTTTTTTGCCAAACAAAAACAAAAAAAAATGCTGCGTTGATGCAGGCCTTCAGTCTTGCTCGTTTCCGCAGACTGGAGCGTCGTGTATTCAGCTTGGCAGTGGAGCTCCAACAGCCGCTCAGCTGGAGTGGGCCGCTTGGTGCCCGGTTCGATGCAGCGAACGATTCATCCGCAGCTCTCAGAGTCACCGAGCCCACGCAGCCGTAGTGGAGCAGTTGTCATGGCAGCAAAAAAACACCCCATTACTGTGCGCCCTGTCGCTAATAATTAATGTTTTGTTGGGTATTTATGATCGATTTGCTCTTCAGCTGCAGAAGCGTTGCATACAGAGCAATGCAGGAATCTTTCACAAAATGTCTGTGTGCTTTTTAAACGGTATGCGCCGTTATGCTGGTTTTCCATGCAATTACCCAGGATGTGTCGAGCATTGTTGGAAGATTGCATCAGGTGCTCTAGCGTTAGCAGATGCTGTAAGAATGTGGAAAAACTGCTCGGGTTTGAAAATCAAAGATGGGATCTAGGCACTGTGTACTGTGGCATATTAACATTTACATAGTCTATAGATTATGTTGTGCTTTTTTTGCAGCCAATTTTATGTTTTTTTCCAGAACTAAATGTTTTATCAGCGTTTGCTTTAGTCTGTGAGTAAAGGCAAGTTTGTAAGGATTTCATTTGGGAAGGCTTAGTGTGGCAATTCTTTTTATCCTGCTTTCTTTTTTAACTTTATTGTTTAAAAAAAAAAAATTAGCCTTTTAGCCTTTGATACTTTAGGGTTTTCTAAACAGCATGTAGGACCACTAGTAGACTTAAATAAATAGAGACAATAACCTTTTCTGTTTTTTTTACGTTTCTTAATATGAAACTTAGGATTTTACAACGCCTAACGCACAACTTGAATATGTATTTTTTAGTTTTAATTTGTAAGGTTTTGATATAAGGTTTCGACGCTCTGGCTCATCACATGGTTTTGTTGTGTTTCCAGTCAATCGGTGTGGTGGAAAAAAAGTTTGTAGTTGTCTTTTACTTTATGAACCAAGGGCTATACAAGCTGTATCTTCTTTGAAATATATTTCTGCGCAGCATTTGTATCGTAAAGGACTATTTAGAGCACAATAACTGTCGGTGATTATGTTTTAAGCCTTCTGAAGTCTTAATTTTCATACTGATGTGATGTGATGCAATAAGACCTCTCTTATGTGGGGAATCACTTATCAGTGTGGTTGCTCGGTTTGGTTTCATTTACCACTTTTCTACAGGACGTCAAATGCTTAGACAGTGTTGATGCATTGTTTAGAAAAAAATAAAACTGTAGATAAGAAGTAAAAATATTTGGTTTTCAAAGGGAAATAAAAGAAGAAAAAAAATGGTAAATCAATCACTTGTCAAAAGAGGAAGTTGGCTTGTGCGTGTTGATGAGAACTGTGACTGGAGGTTTAGATGTGCAGTGGAGGTTGTTGTAACCCTATGTAATGTGCTGCATTTGGGAATCTAAAGGTCCAATACAAGTGCATATTATTGAATCCATAGATTCTCCTTTGGTGTTATGTCGGGTCAGTTTTGTGGCCAGTAAAGGGCAGCGATATGGTGTTTACACATAGTCTTAGGAGCGGGCCATATGGATTCATAATTTCTTCCTGATATCTTGTGGTTCTATTCTAATAACAATAAAAACATATAGTAAAAAAAATAAATGCTCTGTAAAAACACCTGTTCTAAACAGGCTAATCTGCACAAATAATCATAGTTATTTTAACAAAAAGTTGTAAAAAATAACAATTCAAATTAACTATTCAAACAGTTTCTTAAGTTTTGCAACATCATTATTGTTTATTGTTGTGATGATAAATTGAATCTCCCTATTGTTTTGGACATGCATGACTGACTTTTTGCTTGTCGGTTTTTATACGCTCAATTACTCCAAACATTTAGTTCCACAATAGGTGCCCACCTTAATTCCTAACAGAAGATGTGGTGGGCTGTTCATTGGGTAGCACTGTTGCTGTGCAGGGAGAAGGCCTTGGGTTCCACCTCGGGTCTTTCTGCATGGAGTTTGCATGTTCTCCCTGTGTATGCAAGGGTTCTCTCCGGGTACTCCAGCTTCCTGCCGACAGTCCAAAAACATGACTGTTAGGCTCTAAATTGTCCTTAGATGTGAGTGTGCATGTGAGTGGTCCTGTATGTCTCTGTGTTGCCCTGCGATGGACTGGCGACCTGTCCAGGGTGTACCCCTGCCTCTTGCCCGTTGGAAGCTGGAGCTGGGCGCCAGCAGACCCCTGCCACCCCACAAGGATAAACGGGTTAGATAATGGATGGATGGATGGATGGATGAAAGAAACAATATGTTAGACATACTTCTTAAATTTGCCCAGCTACATGTGGACAAGGCCGGAAACATTGATTTCCAAATGAACAACAGGTCGGTCCCATTTATGCTCCGGTAAGATTTCTGGAGCAGGTGTTGTGGTGACGCACTGACTCCAGGATTTGTTGATAATATTCTGTTTGAAGCTGTATGTTAGTCAAGCATTCCATGTTAACGATCAATATAAAAAAATGACACACATGCCACACAGCTAGCATGCAGCTCTAAGGCTACTTGTGTTTTTTCTTCGTCTAACCATTCAATTCTAACTAAGGGAACCCAGCGGAGTGCATTCACTACTCCGGGAAGCATGTCTAGACAGTAGACCGTAGCCTGCATTGTGTGATTGACTTTACAGGGATCCCTCATACTCGGCATGCATGCAGAGACAGTGGAGAGGAAAAAAAGACTTCAGTTTAACAGGTAGAAACCTCCAGCAGAACATGCAATGCAGGAAGAAGCAGAGGAAATGATCTCAGTGTACTGTCGTTTCTCGCAGCGGTACCTCAGCCGATGTACTTTTCCAGAAGTTGTCGCAGGTAACGGAGCGCCAGGAAAAACACTGAGAGAAAACAGAAACTTTAAATTGGATAGAAGAAGAAAGTAGCAGACCAAGGAATTGTGGCAGGATTGTCCTTCAGCAGCCCGAGCTTACAGTACTTAAAACAAGGATGATATCGCATGGTAATGTAAGCCTTTAGGATGAGACAGAGCAAGGTCCTTTTTAATACGATCTTGCCTGCTGTTAAAAAAATGGCAGATTGATCGTGATTAATAGCTTCATATATTACTATTATTATTTATGATATAAATAAAATTTTCAACACTCCCATAGTTTTTTTTTTCAGATCGCCTTCAGGATGAATCCCACCAAATCAAATACAAATTACAGTTGATAGACATTTAATTTGATCCATAGAAATCGACCCAAAAAATACTTCCAAAACAATCTTAAGTATTTTATCTTTCATTGCATTCCAACCTATCTAAATGATTAAACATTTATTAATGTTGATTGGGAATGTTTTCAGATAACTGGACATTTCAGAGTCAGACAGAAGACGTGTTTCGCATATCTTGGTGTTAATACTTTGATGTCGATGCTTTGGTGCTGCCGTTGTTTAAACACATGATGTGGCACACGCCGGTCACACGAAGTTACACACGGCAGCCATTTGAGTAAATGATTAGATGTCGTATGTCTACAATGGCCCGTTACTGTACAAACAAAGCGGTTTTGTTTCAAATCCAGTGTTATCATGCTGATAAGGCTCTACCATGTGCTTCGGCTCGACTGCCGCTGTTCCGCTAATCTGATGAGCTGTGCTTCTTCTTTTTTTTTGCTTGGAATTAAAAGTTTGAATAAAACTTTAGGCTCTAAGTGTTGATATCCTCCTGGCATGCATTTGTTAATACTCTGTCTTTGGCTTGGATTAATATATTAGATTTCTATTAACAGAAGTTATAAATTAAAAAGTTTTAAAAGCTGGTAAAAGCAACTGAGTATTGTTTAAACGTCTTTTAGTTAATTTAGTTAATTTCACTCTTTGAAAAAAAAAAAAAAGATTTTGAGTGCTTATTATTATTTTTTGGTTTTATTTACGCATGCTTCAGGTTTTTTTTTAAGACAAATGTTATGATATTGATTTCTAATCTATACTTCTAATTTAATTAAATATCCAAAACTTCACCTTCTCATTAATAAAGAGATCATCAATTGCTATTTATGAATTTCTGAAATGACTCAGAGGAAGCTTGCCTCGCTTTTAACTTGTATTTTTTTCCCATTTCTAGGCACTCCACAGAATCTAAATGAGATAAACTCCTGGGCTTTGACTCTCTCCTGAAGTTTGAGTTTGATCCGGTAGTACAGGCATGCACTTTTAACATCGCTGGTAGCAAAAGCCTTCTTTTAGCACCTTGCTGTCTACATTCTGGATGTACTTGTTCAAGTTATGCTTTCCCGACAAGAGTGCAGCAGGGCTGATATAAAAATAACTCGACTCTCTGCGACCTCTGACAACCTTGAGCAATCCTTCGAAGCCTCGCGCGTGGCATTCGAGCAGCAGTGTGGGTTACGTCTCTGCTTTTTTTGCTGAAATGCGCTAACTTCATAGTAAGTATGTATTTATTCTACTTTACTGCATAGGTGCCGTGTCGTTTGGGAACCCGTCCAAGACAGCTCTTCAGTCGTCGTCATCATGGTGAACATCCCAGAATACTATGCAGGGAAAACTGTGCTGCTATCTGGAGCAACAGGCTTCATGGGAAAGGTACGGTAATGGTTGAAATGGCTCGCGAAATATGGCTGAACTCTGTGAGCTGCTGCTCGAAAGTCCTGTACTTGGATTCTTGTCACTTAAAAGTCAGTAATGAAGCTTTTTTTTGTTCCCTTTCTGCACATTCTTGCGTAGTTACAAGCCCTCATTGAAGGGGAGTTTTTTATTTTATGTATTTTAAATTTTAGCCAGTCTTCTGAGTAGTAGTTTAATAACTCCTGCTTTAATTAGTGTTGAAGTCCTCCTTGACTTCCCCAGGTTGGTTGATCTCAGGACAGCATATTCAGGTTCTCACAATGTTCAAAATAAAAGATATAAACTCACAATCGATCAGCAATAAGACATCTTTCGATATAAGAGTTTCACCCCTGCAGGAATGGAGAGCCGAGATCGGGTCTGAGCTCTACTTCCGCATCAGGCTTGTTTTATT
>JAVLVB010000212.1:178252-330642 GCA_032876305.1 Orestias chungarensis | reverse complement strand
TTCACATTCTTTAACTTGGTTCTATCTGCTGGGAACTGATTTATAGCCGCTTCCCCTGGCCACCTGGATCCAGCAGGCCTTATCAGAAAAGTTATAACTCTTATTATATGCAAACACTTCTAGTATTAAAAGAAACATGAATATATTTATTATATGCATATATGAAAGAAACACGGATATAAATGTTTACCATCCAACATTAGCCATCTAAAATAATAATCATAATCAATCTTCATTTGTCACATACAAGGTCATACAAAGTACAACTGCAGTGAAATGCTTTTGTGGTGTAACCACACAGAGGCAGCCTACTTAGCGGCGCCAGTTAGGCAGTAGCGCAAAGGGCATTCCTAAATGTCGAGTCATTTAGGAATACAGGATTTTACCTGCGCTTAAGTCATAAGGGCAAATTGTTTGATCACAGTAAAGTAATTTTTAATCATTTAATAGAACTAAATACCGACTATTTTTAAAACGACCAATTAAAAGTTGTATGAATAAATACAGTTCTCCGGTTTCCTTACCTTCTTAGCTTTTTACCTGCAGGTCTCTGAAAATAGGACGTAGTTGTTTCTGTGGATTAGGTAGGAGGGCGAATATGTGCAATGCATGTAAGAAATGTTCAGTCAAGCCTTTAAGAGCCGAAAAGAGAGTAAAATGTCAACTTTTAGGGGTTAGGAAACATATTCTGAATTACTGATGATTGTTAAACAGCATCAGATATAAAACATTAGTTTGTTTTAAAATATAACTGCTTGATATAATGGTTTGATCCAGACAAATGTTAATGATGAATAATGAATTGAATATTTTAGACTAAAATGTACAACTTTTTTTTCTTTCTGTGGTCATGCTGTAATTCTGTTTCATTATGATTCCAACCAATGCATGAATTTCATTTGGTTAAATCTATTTGAATCCTGCTGTAAAAAAAATCAGGATAGATTCTCGTTCCAAACAAATTTTTAAGACCTGAAACGCATCTCGTTGTTTGTTCTTATAGGTTCTGCTGGAGAAGCTGCTGAGGTCGTGCACCGGGCTGAAAGCCGTGTACGTGATGGTTCGACGCAAAGCGGGCCAGAGTCCTCAGGGCCGCGTCGCCGACATGATTAACAGCAAGGTGAGGGGCAGGATCAGAGACCAACTAACGAGTGGAAGCATCCTGTCACTCCTGTTTGTGTGGACAGAGTCTGGCAATTGTGTTTGGGACAATTTTGTAAATTGATTCCACCTCTGCTTGTTGACTTTTCATTTGAATTTATTTAAGTTGACTTTGAGCAATCAGGATCTAAAAATTTATTACAATGCTCTAATGATACGTTGCGTTTACATGAATTTTAAAATTGAATTTTAGAGTAAAGACCTTGTATTTTTTAAGTGGGTGTTTTGCAAAACTGCTTTATTTTTAATGCATTGGCGTTTATTTCAGTTGTTTGAAAGGTTGCAAGCCGAGCAGCCAGACTTTGCGGAGAAGATCATAGCAGTGAACAGCGACCTGACTCTACTGGAGCTAGACCTCAGCGAACAGGATCAGAGCATCCTGGTCGACAACATAAACATCGTCTTCCACTGCGCAGCAACAGTTCGCTTCACAGAGCCGCTCAAGTGAGTGAACGTGATACTATTTTGCATTCTGTTTGACTTTTCTTAACTGAACGTCTTTGGTATATTAATTAAAGCAACCGATCAGGCAGCAACTGATCAATTTCTGGCTTAATGTTGACGAGTTGCGCTTTTTGTTTGCAGTACACACAGAAACGGTACACCTGGCACATCATGCTTTTTCTGCTGAATTTAAGATGCAGCTGCTTGTTGGGCTAAGCTTCCCACACAGTTTTTTCAGAGAAACTTAAATGGGCACACTTAAAGACATATTGTCCAATTGGTAGTAGAGCTGGACGATACAGGAGCTTTTTCATATCACAGTATTGTTTATTCAGGCGATATTGATATATATTACGATATAAAACCAATCACCATATTTGTCAAGTTTAAATGTTCCGCAGCCTATTAGTGAGATGTGAAATCTAATCAAATTCTTGATTTATGAAAAAGATTTCTGTTCAACATAAAAGATGTACTAAAGGAACATACAAAAAACAAAGTCAATAAACTCCGTAAATAAACTAGGAACAAAAATGAAATTCTCAGACTCTCCTGGTATAGATTTTTTAAAAAGTATAATAATACGAAATAAAAGGCAATAATAAAATAAACTTATGTAAAATCTTTCAAAGACAACATAAAATAAAATGCTACCATCTTATATCGTGAGGCAATAAACAAAAGAAAATGTAGATCTAAACTCTAAACAAAGTATAACAGAGGAACTGACTAAATGGAAATATAAGGAATTCTGTCAGTGTCATATAAAAATATTAGGAACAAAAGAAAAGAAGATTCTCACTCTTTCATATAGTTTCTTTTAAATAGTTTAAAAAAATAAAAACCTCATTTAAATCCTTTCAAGCAGCTATCAAAGACGACATCAATTTTCGAGAATATATAAAATTTTGATGCTGTCAGTGAAAAAATTGTTGCCAGCCATCATCATCATTGCCGCCGTGATCTACGCTGCGGCCTTGAACGCCACATCCGCCACCATTAGCAAGCTGTTTTTTCTCCGCGGCTTATCCAGCGTCTGCGGTTGTTTTAATCCCCACTACATTAGCCCATATTTGCAATGTTATTAACTATAATAACTATGTTAGATTTGTTGTGTCTTTTAGATATCAGAGTAAAATGATTCCAACGCAGTGTTTAAAAAAATAATCCTATTAAACAATATTGCTTATTAACTGAGTAAACTTTACCATGTTAATTTCTGCATGTTTTGGTTCCAAACTTAAACATTTTAGAGATGGACAGATTTTAAATTTGCGTCGATTTGGTTCTGTTTAAAAGCTTCGATCAAACTCTAATTATTTTAGACAATATTATTCCTGATACTCAAATCCTTGCTTATGTTTCGCCTCTGTGAACCTTTAGTGTTTCGGCATGTTTTAAACTGCTGAGCTCCTGTTTTCCTCACTGGTGTTTTTGATGCCTTAGAGATGCAATCCAGCTGAACGTCCTGGCCACACAGAAGATGTTGGCGCTGGCCCACAGGATGAAGCACCTGGAGGTCTTTATTCACGTCTCCACAGCCTACGCCCACTGTGACAGGGAGATCATCGAGGAAGTGGTGTACCCTCCTCCTGTGAACTACCGCAAACTCATTGACACTCTGGAGTAGGTTTCCAAATCTCCATCATGTCGCGAAACATGTCAGGTTTATCCTGTACTTTGAACTCGACAAATAAGGAGAGATTAAGAGTAAATCCTAACCATCTAGTACAGCTAAGTTACTTGAAGAATGCATGCAGTGGGGAAAAATGCCTCCCTCACCAATCTTTGGTTCAGGCTTAGTGTGCATATTTATTTTTAGGGTGGCACAAAGTGGCTTTGTTTGCATATTTACTTTAGCTCACAACTCAAACTGTTGTATATATTTTTAGAAAATGATGCATGGCATTAATTTTTATCCACTTCTGTCCTATAATCCATATATAAAAATAAATGACATACTTTGTTCAGCATATTGAAAGAAAAAAAAATGCAGCAGGTGATTTTAAATACCATATTTAATCTACAGAAGTAAATTTTTGTTGCAGAAATCCCTGAAACATTGTCGGGACTTGCTTTAAGAGCCGGTTCTGCAGGTTGAGTTGGATCTTTATTTGCTTGTTTTTATGTTCCTAAGAGCAGATACTGGTTTGACATTATGTTTGATTGTTGATGGGACACAAGCCAACAATACTGCTTAGAAATTGTTCATTTGTGTACAGAGATCGGGGACAATGTTATGTCAACCAATTTATAGTAATAAAAAAAAGTACATTCTGTTAGGACCAATCAGCATTGGGATTAAATTTAACCCAGCACTTGTGAAACCTTTGAGCTGCCGAAAGTGTAAAAAGTGCACTGTATGTTTTGTGTAAAAAAGTCAAGTTGATAAACTCAAACAAAGAAGCACTTTTGATTATCTGTGTTGGAAAGAAAACAACCCTATAAATCAGCTTCGTATACTTATAATCCTGGCCGTTGAGACTTATCCCCTTTTAGCTCCCATATCTACTTTAGTGTTATCAATTTCTTGAATTCCTATGTCTCTAGTAGGGGTTTATTGGTGATTGGAAATATTTGTACCTCCTTTAGCTGGATGGACGACGATTTGGTAGCGACGCTGACACCGAAGCTTATTGGAGAGCGTCCCAACACTTACACCTTCACCAAAGCTTTGGCCGAGTATCTTGTGCTGCAGGAGGCTGGGGACCTCAACGTCGCCATCGTCAGACCCTCCATTGTCGGAGCCAGCTGGAAAGAGCCGTTTCCTGTGAGTCGTTCAAATATGTTTGTGCTGGTTTTATTTGTGATAAAGTTTGAAAACGTATCAATTTATAGATTAAGCCTCTAAATATGTTGTTCATAATATATTAAAGTGGATGACAAGATGTCAAGCACAAATTACTATCAGCTGCTATGAAGTTGTGCCAAAAAAAGGTTAAAAACCTTAGTCCGTATGGGCTAACGTGCAGTAATAAAAGGTGCTTTTAGGCAGTTCTCATTTTAATCAGTTCAAATTTTATGCATCATTTTTCTAACTGTTGTTCTTTCAGGGCTGGATTGACAACTTCAATGGTCCCAGTGGAATATTCATTGCAGTAAGTAACGAAATCAATCCTTATCCAAATTATTAAAAAAAGATCAAACATAACAATTAAATATTTTTACGAGGTTCCAAGTTATGTTCAAATCACTCACAAGCGAGACTGTCCTGGAACAAAACGTGACGTAATGTGAATTTCAGCTGTGTATAATCGGGTCAGGTCTGGAAATTTAAAAAAATTCCTGCAGCCGTAAATTCTAGTGGAGTGAAAATAACATTATCATAGCCACAAAAGCTAAAAGTGTTTTAATGCGTAATGTTTCTTTTTTTCAAGCCTTTGAACACATGCCAACTTAAGCACAGTTACATGGTGACAGAAGTGTCTGAAACAATAGCTTGCTACTGCCTTGTGCAAACATATAAAACAAATATAGTTTTCTTGTCAGTGAACGCTTTTAATGGGAAGATGTTAAATTGATCTCTGAATTTATATTGGCAGCTAAAATAAAAAGACGGACTGAGGAAAATTTAGCTCTTAAATTTAACTCAAAGACCATGTGTTTGGGGAATATGGGTGAGATTAGCAAAATGTGTGTAGGTTGAGTTTTTTTCCTCACACACCAGAATCATTTCACATAATTCTGCTGTAGAAATGCATTTTTAACTTTTTGTATCTCCTCTCTCAATATCAGACTTCACTGATTAAGGTATTAAATAATCGGTCCGTCTGCAAACAAGACTTCAAACACAAATGTACATTTGTTTCCATAGTGAAGCTTATTGCCTTTTTTTCCTCTTTGTATCAATTTCAAGCCAAAGGTCTTGAAAACTAAAGGGCTTCTAGAGTTTGAATGTAGGGACATGGCAGGCCACTGTGGTAATGTTTGACAGCTAAGCTTCTATAATGCCATTAAGGCAGCTGATCTTCAATTTCAGCTCCTTCAATTCGAGGTTTTCTGTAACTGTTGCATGTTTCAGACATACTTGTGATGTAATGGTTAGGAACTACTCAAATTAATCGATATTTTAGTGCTTTAAACAATGTTTGTGGTCATTGTTCTGCCTGAGGAAAGGCAGACACAACACGGCTTGAAACAGAGTTTGGAGACCCGGCTTTGTCCTTCTTCTCACAGGACAAATCAACATGGATGTTCTCCATAAATCTTCAAAGCAATAATCTTTTTTAGGTAATTTTAAATGATACCTTTTTTAATTTTTTAGTAAGATCATTCCATCTCCTTGTTTCAGGCTGGAAAGGGGATTCTGCGCACAATGAGAGCTTCCAACGACGCGGTAGCTGACCTAGTTCCAGTAGATGTGGTCATCAATGCGACTCTTGCAGCAGCGTGGTTCTCTGGATCGCAAAGAGTCAACAGGTTTAAAAGCATCCACTTCGTTCAATGTTCTGAACAAGTTGGTAGATGAATTAAACCAAATGAGTTGCTCCCATTTGCAGGCCAAGAAGCCTCTTGGTGTACAACTGCACGACTGGTGGAATCAACCCATTTCGCTGGGGCGAAGTCGGTATGATACGTTTAAATACCTTTTCACTTCTATTACTTGTATTGCAGCCTGCGTTAAAGCCTTAAACAATTACAGCTGGGATTTTAATGGCATACCCTGACTGTAATCTATTCCACTGCCTGCCACACCTAAACCAGAAACTTTTGTTAATCCATTACAAGTGGGAGCTAAAGTGTTTTTACACAGAAAGCGCATGCTGGTATTGCAGGTCCAGAACCACTTCCCATCTGGTTAAAAATGTATCAATATATGCTTATATTGATTTAGTTTTTAAACTTTTAAGAGATTTTAAACTCTTAAAGTCCTTTGACAAATACAAACTAAAGGGTAAACTGGGAAACATGAACTTTATGGGGAACCACTTTTAGTTTCAGGGAAATATAAACTAGTAGGTCTGGAAGAAAATGTAGTGTTCTCTAACACTGTCACAAAATCTTGCCTGTGACTGTTTGACGTGTCACAAGGAGTTGCAAAATCCTGCTTTGGCCGTTTGTTGTTAATTATTCACTATTGGTGCGAAGATTCGCATCGTTTTTTTATTCTTTTATTAATTTATTTTTTCTAGGGGTTTTTTTTTTTAAGAAGAGTTGAATTTATTCTATCTTAGAATATGTTTGTTAGCAACATAAATTGGTTCATAAAATGTTCTGTTTATCTTGCTTAATTTATTTATTTGTATTATTGATTGGATTGTCCCGGACATGTAAAGGAACATGATAAAAAAAAAACAATCCAAATATTGATCCAAAATGTTTTACCCAGTTTGTTTTGCATTGGAAACTTTTTATACTTTTTCTGCCCTAAGCCAGTCACACCCTTAGTCTTTGAAATACGGCGCGTCCAAATGCATGCTGGAACTGAAAATGTATTCCAGCTTCATATTTATTTACAGAACGGATCATTATGAAGGCTAAAAGCTGATTCAGAATCCTATAAAACAAGCAGGTACAAGTGACTTTTAGAAGCAACGCTGGTAGAGGCTACACGATTAAACTATATTGTTGTTACGACCTAACGATCACATCTTAAAACTGATCCTCAGAATTTTAGTCGAATCTCCTGGCTTGTTAAGGTTCCATAGTTTTTCTTTCTCTGTGGAACCTCACATCTATTGCAGATTTATTTGTTTGTAGTTTAAGTTGCACATCTACATTAAACTCTCTGGCGCGGTGTTCTGGCCATTGAGCAAGAGAAAGTCTCCGGGGCGGCGTATGTTTCTGGGCCGCCCTGGGAACACCTTGAGATTCCACCGTTCCTCTCTGACCCCAGCGACCTGACCACAGTTAAGTGGAAGATGACGAACCAAATCTTGTTGACAGTAAATGAAGCGAGCAGTGCTACCGGCTCGCTGTGATCATGTTTGTTCATGTTAGACAATCTGGTTACTCAATAGTTGTTTTTGTTATTAAAAAAAGTAGTAGCTGAAGGAGATATTCAAGTTCATTCTAAAAAAGAAACAAAAAACATGCCTAGTAAGTTTGGGAAATCATATTTAAGTCATTTCGGTTTGTTTTTTTAAAACTGTGAGCAGCTTGATTATTAGGTAAACAGATTGCCTCCATTTTAGTCTTTTATTTGGCAGCTGCACCTTTATAAAGCAACAAAATCTGGACACCTATGATGTAAATGGCCTCACAGATTTCTTCATGTATTTTTTTCAACCACAAACCTGGAGGTTATTCCTCTGAGATTCATTCAAACGTTGCTCCAGCTCTTTGTAGAAAACTGTACATTGATTGATGTTTAGTTTAAAAGTCTTGACCTTTTTTATTTAGTTAGACCTGAAGCCAGAATGTGTGACGCACCTTTAACTCTGGTCATTGAACAACCTTCTCTCTTAGAGTACCATGTAACATCCACATTCAAGAGGAACCCTCTCGAACAGGCCTTCCGTCGGCCCAATGTTAATCTGACATCCAATCACCTGATCAATCAGTACTGGATTACTGTGAGCCACAAGGCTCCGGCCTTCCTTTACGATATGTACCTCAGGCTGATTGGTCGAGAACCCAGGTAACCTCATCACCGTCGGCTCCTCGGACCTGCCTTAGCCGTGCTTTTTTATTTATTTTTTAACATCCATAGTCCCTTCACAACGACAGACCTTTCCTGCTTTTTTCTATCACTGTAGCTGGCTAATATTGTACCTGCAGTGTTGATGTTCTCCTATTGCTTCTGTGACGTTTGGTGAAGGATGTATAACCCACTGCTCCTGGAAATGGAGGAGGGTAATGGTGGGTTCTGCACTCTTCGCCTTAAGCTGCCGAAGTTTGTGTTAATTTCAGTGTTTAAAAGAATTACTCAACTCGCTCTGACTTGAAAATGGCCAGAGATGGTGTCTGTTTCGCAGATTCAGTTTGGGAACGCGTCAGGTCTTGCCATGCCGGAGCGTGGAGACTGGCTCACAGACGCCAGTTGGTTTTACTTTTAAATGGAGGAAATGCCTCTCCGTCTCATCGTGTGTCCTCCATGTCCGTCGTTGTCTGTATCTCTCTCCTACAGAGTACTGTATAAACATGACCTTCAAGAACAAACCCTTAGAGCAGGCCTTCAGAAGGCCCAATGTCAATCTGCGCTCCAACCCCTTTACTAATCAGTACTGGACCGCAGTCAGCCACACCCTGCCGGCCCTGCTCTATGACGGCTATCTCACATTGATGGGCCACAAGCCCCGGTAAGACTACTTCTGCCCCAGCCCTCCTCCCACTGCCACCACAGTCCTCTTCTTGCTGCCAATTCACCCCCTCGCCGCTTTTCAGATCCTCTTTACGTTCCTCCCTGATTTAACCTAACTGGCGTTATTGGCTTAAAATTGGTCTGGAACAAAAAGGTGTTTCTTAGTTTGTTTTATTTTTCTCCACTTGCTCTCAGGGTGTTGTTTGAACTTGAACTGACAAAAGGATACGATTTCTCTCCAAACATTCCCTTCATGCAAATATGGTTCCTTTTTGTTTTGATTTTTTTTTTTACAGCCCTCACTTCGCACTTCTCTTACCCAATATCTCTCCAAAATTCTATTCTTTTTCTTCTTCTTTTTTTTCTGACCAATCCAGGAGAGTTGGTAACTGGGACTCCACCTCGGTCCCGATAACTGGCAACGCTGGCACATGCAAATTGATCGCTTCAGTCTAAGCTTTTGCATCGGCAACTCTAATTCGTTTAGCTTTCGCCGCTAGCCAGCTGAAATTGAAGAAGTGCGATTTGAATAAAATTTGCTTAGGGATTAGTGGCAAGTAATGCTCTCCTTTTCCACTGTGTGCTGGTAATTCATGCTAGTTTCGTGCTTCCTTCCCAATCAGTCACACGTTCTGAAAGAATCCGAGTCATTTCTGTCGTCAGCTACTAAGTAAGCTAAAATGACTGCTCTGCAGTGAAAAACGTTGGCTGAATTTGAATCGCTCGGCTTCTTTAGATTGAAACTTTTTATTTCTGCATCTTTACCCTGTCCTGTTAAAACCAAAACCTGTTTGAATCATCGTCACTTGACTAACACATGAAAGTTTGAATTATGTCAGCTGGATTTACTGGTCTTGCCATGAGGATGAGGATCGCAGAACAATTGTTGGATTATTGCACTTAGAGCATATTCAGCTCTGTTTATTTAGAAGAATGACTGAACCGTTCTGATTAAGTCATGCAAAACTTGTCCTCCTGGTCTGTACCCAATAAATTCAGTGGGTCATTTCTGATTTAGTTGTGTTTGCTGGTCCCACGGAAGAGCTCCTGCTGTGCTAGGAAAGGTTCCTATAAATTATTTAACACTACTTTATTAGTTTAATTAAAGGCAGACTAAGAATCCTGTGTATAAACAACCAATGTTTGCACAAATTTTAGGTTAACATCAAAAATAAAATAAAGATTTTATGGCTATAACAGTCTCAGTTTTGAACAGCTTAAATAGCTGTATGTTAAATAAGCTTCTAAAAAAAGGTTTAATTTTTTTTTTTTTACTTGACTACTTATCTGCCTTTAATTTTAGAAGTTTTATTTTGAAATATGATTGCTCTGTGCTTTGACATTGTTGCCGTTTGAAATGGTTTTATAAACAATTCAGATTGAGTTAATTTGGTCAGTTTCTTATTAAAAACAAAAAAGGAAAATCTAGATTAATGATCTTGAATAAAACAATGACTCTTAATTCATGTTTAACAAGGCTGAGATTTTCTTCCCTCAATGCTTTTAGTCTTGTAGATTTTTAAAGGACGGCAACAATGTTGAACAATGTCCTCCAGTCTTATTTGCACTGCTGGTGAAGATGCATAACACATTTCATTTATCCTTTCTCAAAAAAAAAAACATGTTAAAGAATACGTTAGGCAACAGTTAATAGATGCTTTCTGAATAAAAAGCATTTTGTATCTTATCCTTCCATTGTTGGAAAACATGAAATTCGGAAATCTTTTAAATATCGGATACAACGGCCCTTTTTTTTCCATGCTCTTCTCGTGTGCATTAGAGATTACCAGGATTGCAGTGACGTATGGAGGACACTGATCATTCTATAACAAGTCATTTTTGGTGAAGGGTTGAAATATTCTGATGCTATATTTTCATTTATTCTGAATAACCCTGTCAAATTATGTCATGAATCAAATTGGGTGTTAAAAAACAAACAAACAATAAGCTTCTATCTGCTCTCTCTGGTCTTTCATGTTCAGTATGTTAACCGGAACTGTTGCATCCCAAACATCCCACCTCCTTAAATTTCTTGAACCCTACCATTCCCACATCCAGCTGTCTCATTCTTTGTTTTCCTTTATCCCTTCCTTCGCTCACATGTCGTTTATAACAGGATGATGAAGACGATCACTCGGCTGCACAAAGCCATGGTGGTTCTGGAGTATTTTACCAGCCATTCATGGGTCTGGAACACGGATAACGTGGCGATGCTACTGTCCAACATGAGCCCCGAGGATAAGAAGGTAAGATAAGAAGATAAGAAGCTATTCTTAATGAATCAAATATACATTTGTTTCTGTTTGATTAAAGCAATAAGAGTTGTTCATTAATTTACTGCTGATTTTTGGGTTTGTTTAAGTGTTGATGTTGTTAGACGCGTTACTAAATTGTCTGAAATGCATGATTGATGAAACATTTGTATTACTGACGTCTGAGTAAGGAGAAGAGGTGAAGTTAAGGAAAAAAAGTCAGGATTTCCTTTCCTGAAGTCTACCACTGTTACATCGGTGTATGAAAACCTTACTCCAGGACTCACTTTTAGCTGCGAGATGTTCGAGCGGTTTCCTGCATGTACAAAACTGCTTATTTTCAACACGCAGCATCTCAAAGGGATGAAGATCTGCGGTCTCATTTAGAAAGCTTACAAAAACACACACACAAACACAAAAGGGCTGGAACTTATCTCTGCCACTTTCAATGCAAAGATTGTGATGTAGAGGTGGAAAATCGACGGCACAAAATAAACACATCAGTTGATAGATTTTCAACGACAAGACACCAGCACACCGAAACAACGGTGTGTTGTGTCATTGGCTTTACAGCAATCCCTTATACTGAACATGCATGTAGTGACAGTGGAGAGGAAAAACTCTCCTTCAACAGGAAGAAACCTCCAGCGGTACGAGCAGCCGTCTGCCACGACCGACTCTGGGTTTGAAGAGACGGGAACCACGCATTTAATGTCTTAAATTTGATATACCTGTATATCCAAATATGTTAGATAAACACGTGTCACATGGTTATGAATCCTTTTTCTCACGTTACTGTATTGAAAGAATTTTTTTTTTTGATTGGACGCTGACTGACATTTGCTGTCCCCCACAGGGAATCTGACTTTATAAGTCTGATTTTGTTTCTCCCCATTAGGTGTTTAACTTTGACGTGCGGCAGCTGCACTGGGCGGAGTACATGGAAAATTACTGCATGGGCACCAAAAAGTACGTTCTTAACGAGGAGCTGTCAGGACTGCCTGCTGCACGCAAACACCTGAACAAGTAAGACGTATATAATGCATATGTATATTGTGGCAGCTTCATTTAATTCCTGGAATACGATTTATGTGCGTATTTGGCAGGTTGACGCACCTTTAAGCAAAACAAATGCAGGATCAGTCAGGTTTTTTACCCATGTTTACTAGATCATATACATAAGTATATTTAAGACCAACACAAGGCAGCATGAGATTTTTGAAGTAAGAGGGAAATGATTAATGGGTTTTCAAGTGTTATTTTTTAGCTCCCTGTACACTGATGGCCATGAATAAAATGAAGTAGAACCAACCACCTTTACACTAGATGCTGCATGTCAAGCCTGGTTACATCAGTTCAAATCTAAAAATGGAGTAGCTGTTATTGTAGAGTGTTTCTGGTCAGGGCATGTCATATTTTATATAAACTCAGTAAATCAACTCTTGAAGTTCCCTGCTCTCTCTCATTGCAGCATTTTGTATTAATAGCTTTTGAAATGTCCTGCCAGGAGAAATAAAAAAAAACCTGCCATGTTCACCCAAACCAAGGCTGCAAGAACCCAATGAGGCTATGTTGTTTTGGTGGCTTTCGAAAAGGAAACAGATTTCTTTCTTCTTGTTAAATATGAATGGGCCTTTAATTAAAGAAACACCCAAGAGGTGTATCATAGAGATCCACAGCTCAGGTGTGGGAATATGTTTCCAGGACACCATTAGTTGTGATATCCATGGATTTGACATTAGTGATGCAAGAAAGGATCCATTGTGGAAAGAGATTTCAAAAAGCATATAGGCGATTTGCCGCAGGCTGTGTAAATGATACAGAAAATGCCAAAGAAATTGCTAGGACCAGATTAGACCAAAAGGGAAAGTTTTTTTTTTTTTGGCCCACATAGTAAATGCTTATTGAGACTGTGTTTTTGTTAAGACCTTACAGCAGGACAACACTAAACATAAACCCAAAGTCAAAATGTGGATTTAGGCGAGTCAAAGTAAAGGGCTAAACCCTGTTGGAGAAAATGTGACAAGACGTGTAAGTTAATCTTCACAGACAATTCTTATATTTTCTGCTGTTTCACTATTAGGATGAGATTTCACTGGATTCCCAACGCTTTCCGTTCACAGGCTTGGATCGATTGACCATGGAAATGACATTTGCATCCTTGTTGCCTTTTAAGATTCCGCACTGCATTTTATTGAAGTGACGTGATTGCAGTTCAGCAAGGGGAGAAAAAAAAATACATAAACACAAAAAAAAAATCATTTCTTCCAGTTAGTTTTTCTTAATCATGACCAACAAAGGATCATCATAGTTAAGCTCTACTGCTTGTTTCACAAGAAGCCTACCAGTGTGCGCAGCACGCAAAGCAGTGGAGCAGCCAGCCTGCCTGCTGCAACAGCCTCACATCATTGCTTTCCCTTGGTTCACTGGATTATCCACTTAAAGAAAACTGCGGCAGGTTGCACTTTGATGTGAACAGAATCCAAAATTTTCACGAGAATATGTGTGTTTCTAGTGTGGGTTTTTTTTCAGTAAAAATGTGAGTAAGATCAAAGTAAATTAAATTAACTCATTTCATCTCTTTGCTTCTCTATTTTCTTAACAATAAATTATTCTAATACTATTCCAATGAAGATGCGATCAACACAACGCATGCAAAAGATTTCCATCTGCATGTACGCAATTAACTCAGCTGTATAATAATAATAATAATAATAATAATAATAAAAACAGTTTGGCTGTAATTATGTAATTATCTGACTGAAGTTTGTCTCTGTGCCCGTCATGCCAGGCTGAGGAACATCCGCTACACCTTCAACACCATGCTGGTGGTTCTCATTTGGCGCGTCTTCATCGCTCGGTCCCAAATGGCGCGCAACATCTGGTACTTTGTGGTGAGCCTCTGTTTCAAATTCCTGTCGTACTTCAGAGCTTCCTCCACCATGAGATAATGGACCCCGGCGTCACGCGTTGGAGGGAAGAAGAACACGGCTGCGGACGATGACGGTTCTGAAGCATGGAAAGAAACGAGCTACTGGACGAGCCCAGAGTCTGCAGTGACTTGAGATCTTAAATATCCGAATCATCCCTAACCTGATCTGTCGCTACATCGAACATGGGATTTATTTCAGACCAGCACAGATCGGGCTGACCAAGAAGACGATCTCGTTCCGTTTCTCTTCCTTTCTCCTGCACTTTCTACAAAGCTATGCATTGAACGATGCTCTGCTCCAAAGCTCTCGGAATGTGATATATTTTTTTTAAAGTCCTGCCAGGCTTCTTTAGGCCAAATCTTACTCTGCAAGAACAGAGAAAATTCATTTTCTCACCCAGAGTTACAAGAAACAAAAACGAAATGACGTGGCTGTGTCGAAGCATCGGGGACCAACGGAGACTCTTAAAGAGTTTTGCACTTGAGTTCTTTAAAATAATGTAACGTAACAGCCAGAAATAATGCATCCTTGTCCTTGCAGAGCAAAATTAAACTCCTCTGTTCTTGCGGTAGTATGAGAAGGCCTTTGTTATTAAGCATATACTAATCAACCCGGTTTGTTTTTTTGTTTGTTTTGCTTCTGCTTTTAACCTGCCTGCAGCATTTCGAGTTGCACCGCACGACCGTTTCTAGACGGTTTCATTCAGAGTTGTGATGGCATACAAGTCATTGTTCCTAACATGACCTGGAGGCATTTTCTGCCACATTTAGGACCGTTGTAAAGGAAGGCTTAAGGTTGTGGAGGCGGCGTTTGCGCTGAATCATGCCTCACCAGACTTTCTCACTCTTTTTTTTTTTTTCTCCCTCCGCTCCTTTTTCTGCGGGACAAAAACAATCTCCCTCATGTCCTCAGACTGCATTGGCCCGCTTCTTTATTTCAACAATGCAGATCCTGATGGCTTTACTGAGTGCCTATACTGACGTTACTCGTCAGCAAATCTTACAGTGCTTTTTTGTTTTCTTCCCTTCCTCCTTCAGGTAAATTTTCTTTCAATGTTTTGTCAAAGTTTCAGCTTTTGCTTTCGCCAAGTTCTCTGTGTGCTGGCAACTCAAGTGGAGGTGAGAGGAGAACCTGTCGCCTCACTGGCTCATATTTCTACCATTTGTCGAGAGCACAAAAGCCTTCAGGTTGAGATTACATCCTTGTGACGCCCTAAAAATGTTTGAATGTGGGTTATTGGTTTTGTTCAGTTCTCTCCCTGTAGAAATAACGTGAGCTCAAGTCTTTGTGAATTTTTTGGTGTTCTCATTTCGTTTAGGGCTTTGTAGGTTCACTGTGTTACATGTTGGGGTCAATGCTTCTGTAAAAACTCAATTGTGCTGTTTTTTTTAGCTTTTCTTTCTAAATTCTCTAATTTCTTTGGGCTTTCCCCTCTGACAGCATGGAAAGTCTCATTACTGTAAGCACTTTCACATGTTTATCTTCTGTTACCCCTCTTATTTATTTAACCCATCGGGAGCTGGTGATGTTTGTATTAATCATGCCAACATGTCTGCCCTGTCGTTGAACACGCGTCTATAAGGAATGAGATCCTCACTGCATAAGCAAATGTGTGTAAAGCCTGAATTTTGTGCCTGAACTCTTGATAATATTCAATCGTGAACAAAAAAAATAAAAAAAGGAAACTAGATGTTTCAAATTTTTTGTGTAATGCTCTATTTAGATAGATTTGAATAGATTGGCAGACATGTTTTTCCGCGTAGCTACTTTAAATGTTAAAACCAGCGGAAACTTGAGCTTTGGTGCCATTTTATCTTACACCTGCTCTTTTTTCTGTTTTTGTTGTTGCACTTTGTTTTCCCTTTTCTGTTGATAAAAAAAAAAACGACAACACTTGTTTAAGGTCAAATTCTTCTTCAGTTTTTCAAATAAGAACCCCTAAAGACTGTAAGTGGACGATATTCCCATTACATGTATTCGCTGGTTTTGTGAATAAATTGACTTTTTTGCCTATTTTCCTTCTAATGGTTAAAGTGTGCTACTTTGCAAAGTTTCAGTCGTGGCAATTTGTGTGTGTTTTCTAGTTTTCCTTTGTTTTCCATTTATTTTTAACAAATTGTGCCCTGGGGTCTTTGTGCAAGGAGTTTGCGTGTTTTCCCTCTCTAGGTACTCTAGCATCAACTGATTAGTTGGTATATTTGGTTCACAAGGACATGTGTTCATTTTCCCCGTTACTTCACAGATTAAAGTTCTTTATGCTTCCTTAGTAAAAGGTGAAAAAAACGGCAGCAGTGTTTTTAACATGGGAAGAAATTAAAACCAGCAGTCTCAATCCATCCGTCTGACCTGTTTCCTGCGGTAAAAAACAGACGACGCGTTCACGGGCAGAATTATCTGGAAGCCTGATTAAAGTGTCGTATTGAACAGATCCATTAAGACTTAATGTTGCCTCTCAGGATTAAACCTAATTCCATGAACAGTCGGACGGACGACTAGCCTGGCCTCATTTTGGATGAGGAAAAAATAAATAAAAATAACGAGGTTTGTACTAATATATCCACAAAATGCTTTAGAGGAGAAACAGTCTGTAAGAATGATGTGAACAGGTTGTGAAATATGCATTTACATTTGGAAAAACCTATTTTAAACATAAATTGAGTTTTTTATGTCTGAACAAGTTTGGTATTCATTAAGATCCGTTCATGTCCTTATTCTTCTCCTGGTGTAGTACTTCGCTTCTTTCTCTCTTTTGTCTCTGTCCCATTTTTTTTTTTTTTTTCAGTTGGCAACGTGTTAAAAACTAAATAGGCACCACAATCCATAAAATAAAATTGTCTATATATTGAGAAGTTTTGGGCCGACCTGCATTGCTTCTTTGATTGCAAGAAAATAAATAAAACACCTTTTACCTCATGGATCTGATATAAGGTGTTTGTGCGAAGAAGTCTGATTAAGCACTAAAGCCGAGTACTTCAACTTTAATCCCGTTGTTGTCAACAAACATTCTCCTGAAACGTTTCTGACAACTAAAACATAAAGGACGACTTCATACTTAAGAATAAAGCTGAACACAAACGACCTTGGCAGTCGAGCTGAATTCAGTTTGACAGCGGACTCCTGTTGTTTCTCCTGGAACAATAAAAAAAAAAAAAAACTATTAAAAACGACGGAGAAATGACGAGCAGTGCTTCTGTAGAGCCTAGACCTTGAGTGGTAAACAAGCCGCTGTTGTTTCTCCTTTCAGCAAAGCTTGGCAACAAATCTCTGACAACTGTGGCCCAGCAACCGTGCCGAGGACGGCTTCGCACCCAGTGAAGTCTGGGCAGCTGGGGAGCATAAGCGGAAATCAGGGGGCTTAGAGGCCTCAAAGTGAAATCAGACGTAGAGCTAAAGTAAATAACTAAAATTAGGAGAAACGATGATTTTTTAGATGCTTTCCTGAGTTTTTCACGACCATAAAGTTGCATTGGGTGTTATAGAAGGATAATTGTAAATCACAATGTTTAGTGTATTGGTATGTAGCTCCCCCCCTACAAACAGTTATGACAGACATGAGAAAATCATTTTCTAAAGGGGGATTGATTAATCCATTTCCCATGACGAAGATGTAAACCTGCTTCTCGTTAAATTTACAGGCTCAAACAGAAAGTACATACAACAATAGAAAAAACTTTGGATTAAGAAAAAACAATTTCCAGTTACATTTCCGAGATGCTTTCATGTCAAGAACTCATGTAGGAAAGTGAAAGCTTAGATAACAGTAACAGAACAGGAAGTCCTGTTGCTGAGGGAATTTGTCATTTTTTGTTCCAGTAAAAAAAAAACAGAAACACAGTTGCAGGTTTTTATCTTATTTCCCCTCCCACGTATTTCTTTTTTTAACGTGAAGATAAAGCAGCTCGCTCGTTTTGACAGCATCTCCGAAGAAGTTTCGCAAATGTGATGTTTCCTGTTGGCCTGCAGGTAAGACGTTGGCTTGTTGTGCTCAATTTGTTTTGATACATCTCTTGTTTTCTTCACCCCTGTGCACAGATCTAAAACAGTTCGGTTGAGTTTTATGTGGTCTCAGTTTCAAGCTCTTGCTATTTTGAAGCCTTGCCTCAAATGTCAGACGTATTAAGACAGACAGTAAGTGCTGTAAAGCAGTTAGAACAAAAGGTGTTCGGGAGTAAAATTTGTTTTATGATCTGGCAAAGCATGGCGTCCAGTTCAACTGGGTATCTGCATTTTTACCGCGTTCCTTCTACAACATCCCCAGTTCAATTGAAACAATTTAGAGATCTGACATCTAAATGTAACATCTTTATTTAAATATTTGCCAATATTGATGTGTTAAGATCCAGAACACTTATTAGTAAAATGATTTTTACAATGCAGTGCTATCAGACAAGCCCAATAACCTGCATTGAGACTGTTTGTAGTTAAGTACCCAATGATATAGCTAATGGTGTGGTTTAACAAGCTTCTCTGCTTGAGTGGTCGCTGTTTTTACAGCGCAGAGGGAATGTCACAGCATTTGTTTTCCTTTTCACACACGACACAGCAAACCTTGGAATTGCAAAACCACATCTTTGCAGTTAGAGCTCATCAATCACGTCAGGACAACATAAACATCCATGCCAGCGATGAGGGCCACCGCTGCTCTGCTGTCCTGCTGGTTTTGGATTAACGCTGGCATCTATACTATTCAGACAGGTGAGTTTTCTTTCTTTTGTTTCTTTATTTATTAATAAAAAAATTTAAATTTTTTTTTTTTTTTGGGGGGGGGGTTATCTCTAAACAGAGAAGCAAATAAAGCACTGCATGTATTGTAAATAATGATGCAACTTGCTCCCTTTATTTCTTTCTCTTTTTAGATCAAAAATGTGGCGTAAGCCCGATGATGAACCCAATGTCCGTGTTTCTGAGGGTGGTTGGAGGGACCCAAGCTGTGTATGGATCTCACCCATGGCTGGTCAGTCGTTTATTTTTTATCTTATTTTTAGAAGGTGTTATATTTATTTATCAATATTTTTATCTCTGATGTTGCTTGGCCAATCTTTGATAAGAAAAACAACAGCTTTGTCTCTCAAGTTCCTGAAAACTAATTTTTAGCACTGCCCTCGGTTTGCTATTTAGTTTTAAATTCAATGCAGATTTCTTCAGACCTGTCTATTCGTTTGTGTATGCTTTTCAGACCTGCAGCTTAATATTTTGTCTTCTCTTCTCAAAAGAAAAAGCTTTAGGAGGATACTCAAGGTGTTTGGGTAATTTAGTAAGTTTTTGTTCAGTAGTTTAGTCAAAAAAGCATGAAGAGCACAAAGAAAACCTTTCAAACACTCACAGAAGGCAAAGAGGGCATGTTGAAATTCTTGTAAAAGTGGTTGATTTCATTTATATCAGTGATGCAATATTTATAACTTTCCTATTTCCAGTAATAAAATATCAATTTTATTATTATTTTTTTATTATTTCTGCTAAAGTTAATGTAAAAGTGCACATTTCGTGTTTGTTTCCTGTAATGTAACAACTGTAAATGAAACACATAACTACAACATATCACCAACAGACCAATAGCCATTGGTGTGTTTCTTTGCACACAAAAAAACTGATTTACTTATTAAATGACTATCGGCCAGTAGCCCTCACACCAATAGTCACAAAGTGCCTCGAGAGACTGGTTCAGACCCACATCAAAGCCAACATCAGCGTCACCGTTGATACACACCAGTATGCTTACAGGAAAAAATCGATCCACAGAGGACGCAATTTCCTCCGTGGTCCACACTGCCCTCCCCCACCTGGAGCAGAAGGATTAATATGTTCGTATGCTGTTTGTGGATTTCACATCTGCCTTCAACACAATGATTCCTCAGATTCTGATTAATAAACTCTCCTCACTTGGACTGAGCTCTTCCACCTGCAACTGGGTCCTGGACTTCCTGACCAACAGGCCGCAGTATGTGAGGATTCAAAACATCTCCTCGCCCACCATCACCCTCAGCACTGGCTCCCCTCAGGGCTGTGTGTTGAGCCCCCTCTTGTTCACATTGCTCACATATGACTGCTCGCCAATCCATCCAGGCTGTCATAATGTGAAGTTTGCGGACGACACAGCAGTGGTTGGATGCATCACAAACCGTGATGAGTCCAGCTACAGGCAGGAGGTGGAACACCTGGAGGGCTGGTGCAGAGATAACAACCTCTGCATTAATGTAAAGAAAACCAAGGAGATGATTGTGGACTTCAGAAGGGGCAAACATGCCCACCTCCTCGTGCACATGGGAAGAACTGCGGTGGAAGTGGTCAACAGCTACAGGTACTTGGGTGTACACCTGAGTAACAACCTCACCTGGAGCAACAACACTTCCACTCTGGTCAGGAAGGCACAACAGCAGCTTTACTTCCTCAGGAGGTTGAGAAGAGCTGGACTCGGGAGCTCAGTCCTCACCTCCTTCTACAGATGTGTGGTGGAGAGCGTCTTGTGCTCCAGCATCAACGTGTGGCATGGAAGCTGCTCTGCTGCAGACAGGAAAGCTCTGCAATGGGTTGCGAAGGCTGCACAGAGGACTGTTGGAGTCAGCCTCCCCAGCACCACAGACATTTACACCTCCAGATGCAGGAAGAGAGCCTCCGGCATCATGAAGGATCCCAAACACCCAGCACACTCACTTTTTGTCCCGCTCCCCTCAGGCAGGAGGCTGCGGAGCATCAAGTGTAAATCCACCAGACTGAGAAACAGCTTCATTCCTGAAGCTGTGAGACTCTGAAACACACTCAATTACAAATGAAAAACACTTTCTCATTTAACCGGCACTCTTCACTTTAATATCACACTTTAAAATGTCACTTTAAAATGTCACTTAATATGGCCCTTGCACTCCGAATTTTCGTTGCTGCTATTTCCGAAGTCCCATATTGTAGATTCTGTGTCCATATTGTAGATTCTGTGTAGTCAAATCCTATTTCTCGCATAGTTCTTTATATTTTATTATATTATTTAAAATTGCTATCAGGGTGTAAACTGGACCGGGGGATAAGAATTTCGTCCCACCTGATGTACCACATGTGATGTGATGACAAATAAAATTCCTTGATTCCTTGATTCCTATAAATTGAATCTAAAAGGAATTTTCCTATAGAGCTCATGCCTAATATCACCTTTTTTTACTTTTGCTGTGAACTTCCACCAATGTAGAGTTGAATACAAGCATGAATGCAGAAGGAATTTCCAAATGCAAGCACCTCAAATACTTAGTTTATATTGATATCTGCTTAACTTAGTTAATTTTGTTATATCTGTAACTTTCACAAACAGCTAAAAATATTGTAAAATCATATCAAATATTTTTGCATTCATTATGTAGCATTTAGATGTGACCCTTTAGCACAGCTGGTTGATACAGGAAGTTAGAAAAGCATTAGTTTGTAATTCCCATGACAAACTTGTTAATTTTTTGTCAGTGGACAAACAACTAAGATTGTTTGTCCAGCTTTTAATCTGTAATATCTGTGTTTCATATTAAGGTTTCAATGCAGAACAGAGGCTCACATTTCTGTGGAGGAGCTATTCTGACTGACAGTTGGATTTTGACTGCGGCACACTGCTTCCCATCTGTATCAAAGTACCAAAACCTGCATACCAGCGCTAATTATTTTATATGACATGACAAACACGGAGCATTCATCAAATGTTTGTTTTTTTTTTTCTTGCTAGAGCCTTTTTGAGTGGTGTGCGAGTTCTTGTTGGAGAGTTTGACCTACGAGTAAAAGATGAAGATGAGCAAGTCTTTACAGTCAAGTCTGTGTTTGTCCATGAGAAATACAGTCAAGCTTTTCCAATGAATTATGACATGGCTCTGGTAGAGCTTGATCATCTCATCAAAATAGGCAGGTTTTCGTTCACTTTAAATAATAATTAACGAATATTTGTTTGTTGCTTACATGTGGTTGTGTTTACCAGGAGCTTCTGTCAAGTCAATATGTCTACCTGTGTCAGATTTAACAATCCCTCCATCAAATAATTGTGTCGTTGCTGGTTGGGGGAAAACAAGGGAAGGTCTGTATTTTCTCCTCTTAAATCCTTATATAAATGCATAGGAACTCTTGGAAATCTTTATTCTTCTTTTCTTTTTTATTGTACTTTTTTAAAATCCAAAACGAATGTGTTTTATTGTGATTTTATGAAACCGACAAATACAAAGCAGTGCTTAATTGTAATGTGGAAAAAAAACTATAAAATGATCTGTATCTGTTTTCTGTATTCAGTCGCTTCAAGACAATGTTTTATAAAACCACCTGTTAAAGTAATCAACGGTGCAGGTTTTTAGGGTTAATATCACCACCACTCTTTGTATATCTATAAAAAAAATGTTTTATTAATTTTAAAATCGCAACACTTTATTATTCCCACATGCAGATTTTTGTGGATAGAGATGATTTCCTGTAGCGGTCTGCATTACTGTGAATCCTTAGAAGGCTCTGATTGAGTCATTCTGTTTTTCTATTACAGTCTGATGTAAAAGATACCTAGTGTTGCACGTAACATTTTTAGTTTCATGAAGAATATTTTGTGCTCAGTATTCTGCAGAGGGTCCAGAGCATCCAACTTTTAGATCTCACATTGCCCATTCTTATCGATTTGACCATCCTAGTAATCTTTGTCTGTTTTGCTCCATCTCTGAATACATGGCACCTCTTTTTTAAATTTACTAGATGAATCGATACTTGTACATTGTAGTTTTTTAATAAAACAAATTGAACGTAGGTCTTGTTTGAATTTCGAGTTACAAATTAAGAATTTGTTAGCCTAGCACATGAAATCACAATACATTCTTGGGAAGTTTGTGGTTGTGTCAAAATGAGACAAAAAAGAGGCTTGAGTGTTTTCAAGAAATAATGTAAAGCACATGATCTAAAAGTTTTATTTCTGCTTATCACATTCTCCTGTTTTGAAGGAGGACGCCTTCCTGCAGTCCTGAGAGAGGTCCATCTGAATTTGGTGAATCAAGGCAAATGTGAATATGTTCTACAGAGGATCAAAAGCGCATTTTATAAACTGAAACCAGGATTGCACGAGCAAGCCATGACAGTTGTGTGTGCTGGACCAGAGGAAGGAGGCAGAGATGCCTGCCAGGTAGAAGTGATTCACTTTGTTTCTAACATCTGAACATCTGTCTGTTTTAACATCATTATATACTGTAGAGCCCATCAGCCATGAACATTTTTCATCAGATGTATTATTTGCATTATCTTCCCTCCACTTGATACATTATTTTCCCCCAAGGGAGACTCTGGCGGTCCTCTGGTATGTCCAGCAGGGTCAGGAAGCAGCCACTGGGTTGTGTTGGGAATAACTTCCTGGGGTCAAGGCTGTGGTCGGAGCTGGGGAAGCAACGGCAACCGTGCTCCGTCAAAAAGAGGATCTCCAGGAATTTTCACTGATGTCCGGTTGCTACTGCCCTGGATCAAGCAGAAAATGAGGGAGGGTAGGCAAGATGGCTCTGATATAATACAGGGCTGGGATACCTTATAACTTGGCCATATTGTATGGGTGGAATAATACACAAATTCATATCAAGGATTTTTTTAGTACTGCCCCATTTGTGTATCAGACAAGTGATGTCTGTAATGGCCAATTGGGGACATTAAACTTTTTTTTTAAAGACAGTGACTTTTGTGGGTCCATACAAAGCTTCATGTCAGCGTTTTTCAGCAGAAAGTACTACATTATCTCACTTTACACCAAACTAAATGAATCACCAGGAACCAGTTCTAGTTAAAAGGTAACATTACAGATAGGCCTACTGGATAAATTAGGCTGAAATTTAAATTCTGCAAACTGTAACAAACAATCAGCCCGCCCTCTCACCTTGATTAAAAGGGATTTTCTCAACAGCTGGACACGCAGCATCCGAATACAAATAGGATAATAGGTTTAAACTGATTCCATTTTATTGATGATAAAATATGTTCAATTTTATTATCAATAAAGAGCACGCTGTAATAACTGTTCAATATCTAAACTTTGCATTTTCAAACAGTGTTGTTGTTTAACATGTTTAATAATCCTTCTATTTGGCATGACTTTGGCTCTTTAAAAACATCATTCATTTCTAAGAGGCTAACCGCAGCTTAGTCAGTTCTTTACTTTCAACAATTAAATGTATCAGGAAATGCAAAAAGTTTTTTTCTTCTTCTCCTAATTAAGATAACAAAACCAACAAACATTTATTTTATTTACTTTGCTACCTCGGAGAGTTCCAAGAATGCACTGAACTTTGACTAGACCAGGATTTGCGTCGAACCTTGTTTTTTTTGGGCTATATAGATTTGTAGGCTGTGATTCAAGGAAAACATCTGTTTTATATTTTTAGTGCAGATTATCTTTTTATTTTTTCTACATCTGATAGTTATTTGACCAGACGTTTCAATAAACATGAAAACTTTGTTTTTTTATGATATGTGTAATTTTAATGCTTGAGTTTACATTATTAGACCTTGTCTTTATTTATCATGGGAAACAGAGCTGATGTGAAGGTTTTTCAATGGAAACTCTTCCATGTGCTCCATGTTGCTTGAAAAATGTTAGTTGTGTAGGTCCACTCAATGTAAAATGTATTGGGTTCTGGCTGAAAGGCCAAAAGTTTTAAAAGAAGTAAGTATGAGGAATCTTTTGAATTGGTACTGAATGTCAGGAAATGAGCTGTTCTTGGATGGTGCATTGCTTTTCCTGCCTGTGTTCTCTCCAGGGGGGCGTGTCCTGGAGGCTGTCCTCAAGCTGGGGCTGCTGAGCCAGCTGCTTGGGCTCCTCAGGTGTTGTTCATCAGCCTCATCAAGCAGTGGAGGATAAAGGCAGTGGCTTGGCAATCATTCAGCGCCTGGTTGTTGACCTTCTATGGTACTCCCAAGTCCTCCTTGTGTTTCTTAGAACAACGACAGCCTCCACCAACCATCCACGCCCCCCCTCTCTGGATCCCTCCGCTGAGCAACACCGCAACCCAAGACAGTCAAATCCGGTAATCTCTCCCTAGCGGTAAACTCTCCTGCATCCAAGTAAGACCAACAACCACAGTTCCTACCGTCATCTCTCGGATCAATCTACTCACCAGTCAGCCATCCTCCGGAGCTCCAGGTTCCCCCTAGTCGCCCTTGAGTTCCTGCAGCCGCTCCGAATACTCCCATCATATCTACAAGATCATTTTCAATAAACAAACTTACCTGATCAGTGCTCTGGTGAGTTGTCTTCCTGCATGTGGGTCAGAGCCCCAACTAAAGCCATGACACTAAATTGCATGCATATCACTAAAAATGTAAAAAAATAAAAATAAAAAAAACTTTAAATTGATTGAAATGTAAAAACTATTATCATCCGAGTGCTGAAGTCTCACTGTAGCTCAGTGTAGTGCTTCAAAATAATTTTGTTGGTTTATAAATCGCTGAGTTGATTTGCACCAAGATACATTAATGATTGGTTGTCTTAGACCACCCAAGTCTTCTGGTAGAAGTCTACTTTGCAGTTTTATGCTCCTCTAAATTTATCTTCCGCTTGTGAGCCATAGAGCTGTACACTGCACCCATGATTTCTGTTGTTATTGGTCTGCTTGTTGCTTTAGACAGATTTCTTCATGAAAGGACCAAACTGGTGGAGAGAAAGACAGAAAATGGACAGGAGTCTACGTAATTTGGTGCAAAAAAGCCCAGTTAAAGTTCAAAACTATTCCCAGTTAAATCTGTTGGGATCTTAAGCTGTACAGAAACAACAATCTTTAATCAACTGAAGCAATAGCCTATTGTAACGAATAGCAGAAATTTCCCTTACCCCAACATGAGAGACTGATAATCATTCTTGGTACCATGTTTTGGTACCAAGAATGATTAGATTAAATATCAGAAAGAAAAAACAAACTAATTAACCTCAAAATAAACCTTTAGAAAGCCAGGATAACTACTATTTATGACAAAGATTACAAGAAGCCAAATATAAAGGAATGAGGGATGGTGAAACGCACAGTCCCTTAGATAAGTACCCTTATTTTTAACTGTGCTTTCCGTAGCAATATAATAAGTAAACAGTTTTCCCATAGATGCAAAGACTCTATGGTCCGTAAAAAAATAATAATCTAGCTTCCTATGAAACTTTATTTCTTGTAAATGTGTTCAGCTTTATTGGCCCCATCAAGGTTAATAACACAAATGTACCTTTGCTGTGTTTTTATTTAACATGTATGCTTGACAAGCATGTTGGACCCTTGTTGTGGTTGAGGATCGGCTTTTACCCCAAACTATCCACAGTCCTACAGTAATGACTCTGTGCTACGCTGGGTCATCTACGCCCCCATAGACCAGCTAGTTAAGGTGATAATGAGCTTAATTAACACACATTTAAAATAAAAGGTCATCACATGTATTTTTTTTCTTATAATTTAAAGCGTAGTTGCAGATGGACTTTGATGATTTTGACCAGGAGGAGTCTGAGAGATGTTTGTATGATTCTGTCACAGTTCTGGCTGGGAGATGTAGAAGGAAATAAAGAAATTGGTAAGAGTAAAGAATTGGACTAAAATAAGCCTGTTTAGAAGTTCCTCTAAAAAGTTTTCCCCGTTCATGTTGTTATTACTGTTGAAAGCTAATAAGTATTTAAAAAATACTACATTGTTATGGCAGTTGTTGAGAAGACGGACCCTGACACCCTCCACAGGGAGAATAACCCAAGAAAATAACACATTTAAAAACATTTAATTTACCTTTGGTATTAACAAAGTAATTTTAAATTTGATACAAGCAGACTGTTCGCACGGTAAGGTGTAACACTTTACAAAAATTAAACTGAAAAGTTGAGTTGAAGGAAAAACAAAAAACTACAGGGATAAAAATTCTTGTATAGGTGTGATCAGAGAAAATTTTTCGCTAAAGTTTTTGAAGAAAAACAGATGCATTGACAAATTTAAACTAGTTTAAACTAGCTTTTAGTCATGTGCATGACCAAGAGAGATGAGTATCATGGTGCTTCACTTAAACTCAGACAGCATCATCACCCACAAAGGTTTCAGGGCAGCACTGACTTTCATCCGGATGGTAGGTATAGTTATATCCAAAATATATTTCCCGTGTAGTTTTTTTTTTGACTGAAAACGAAATCTATAGTATAAGTTACTGGAAATGAAATTGCGACAATTGTTGTGGATTGGTCCTCAATCAATTTAATTAAGATTGCTAATATAACGCTAATTTACAACACAGCATCTCGAAGCCCTTTACTAGTGAACTGATTTCAGTCCAATCATACATATATTTCCATTTACTGTAGTTACCAAATGATTAATAAAGTTGTTTTGCTTAAGGAAACCCATCAGATTACATTGAATCATTGACTTGCAGCATTCTCTCCTCGTGCACAAGCATACAGAGTCGATAGATGCCCGCTTGAATTATGTCATTGATTTTACAGCCATTCCTCATACTAAGTGTGCATGTAGTATTAGTGGAGAAGAAAAACTTCCCTTTAACAAGAACCTACAGCAGAACCTGTCTCAGAATGAACTGTCATCTGCCAAGATTCAACTATTGGATAACTATTGCGTATCTGGCATGCATGTCAGTGGTGTACAAGGAAACAAAGTGTTCAGTAAATAACTTACCATTCATTTCAATGCAACTGATACAGTAGCATATGCAATTTGATCTCAAATTGGGATGGCTTAAAAATACACACATCAATGTATGTACTGATAAAAAAAATCCCTTTCTTCAAAGTATTTGAAATTCAAATTCAGCATGCCAAACGCTCAAAGTGACGACACCAGGAAAACATCTTTCTTTGAATAAAAATGTCGTCTCAGTTTTATTACACTGTATGATGTGTTTCTCCTATTTCTCTCAATGTGAGATTGGCCCAATATTCAATGTTTCAAATTTTTTATTTAGCTTTTTTGAAAGTTTTGTTTTCTAATGCTATTTAGAGTTAAAACAAATTTGCGATTTGATAGGTAGGTTTTTTTTATAGCGATGGTCAAGGCTAAACAGACATTGTCAGTATCAAGAATCGGATAAGTTTTTTATATAGCGCCAATTTACAACAGATACCTCCAGGCATTTTACAAGAAAATCAATTAAAATCAAAGAAACATCATAAACAAATCAATTTGAAAAAGTTTCCAATCTAACGAACTCCAGCAGATTGCATCGAGCCATTGACTTCTCCTCTGGAATCAGCAGACCGAAACAATGGCTTGTGTTGTCATTGACTTTACAGCAATCCCTCATACTGAGCATGCATGTAGCGACAGTGGATAGGAAAAACTCTCCTTTAACAGGAAGAAACTTCAAACCTGGCTCAGTACAAACAGCCATCTGCCACGACCGACTGGGGGTTTGAAGAGACAGAAAACTAAATTAGATGCACAGGATACTGAAAAAAAAGAGTTTATAGCAGCAGTTGTACAGTAACACTGGCAGCATCTCAGCCCATGTTCTCATCCAAGAAGCTGTCTCAGCTAACAGAACGCCAGACCAGGTGTGGCTACTATGGAGAGAAGAACAATAAGAGAAAACAAAAGGTTAACAAGGTTGAAATAACGGACACTAAAGCAGATTGGACAAAGGAAGAAAGTAGCAGAGAGAGAAGTGGTCAGATTGCCCTCCAGCAGTCTAAGCTTATAGCAGCATAACCATAGAAAAACTTAAATAACTTAACCCTATAGAGTGAGACATGAAGAAGGTAGAGCAAAGGAGAACTGTCTGTCAAGACTGAGTTCCTCCCCAGCCTGATTAGGTTGTCTTCTTTACCTCTTCCTAACTATAAACTTTACCAAACAGGAAGGTTTTAAGCCTAGATTTGAAACTACACAGGGTGTCTGCCTCATGGACAAAAGCTGGAAGCTGGTTCCACAGGAGAGGAGCCTAATAACTAAAAAATCAATAGTCCAGCCTTGAAGTAACAAATGCATGGACTAGTTTTCAGCATCTGTCCTAGAGAGAATATTTCTAATTTTTGCTATATTCTTAAGGTGAAAGAAGGAAATCTTACAGACCTGTTTTATATGCGACTTGAAAGACATTTCCTGATCAAAAATAAAACCAAGGTTCTTTACATTGTCGCCAGACGCCAACCTATACTATCCAGGTCAAGTGGATGAGTAAGCAATTTTTTTTTAGAGGTTCTGGTTCAAAGATAACTTCTGTCTTCAGATTTCAAGAGCAGAAACTTTAAAGTCATCCCCATTTTTATGTTATCTAGACATGCCTGTAAACTGACTGGATTCATCAGGATTTATAGATAAATAAAGTTGTGTATCATCAGCATAACAGTGGAAATTAACACCATGCTCTCTGATGATTTTACCAATAGGGAGCATGTATATAGTAAATAGAATTGGGCCAAGTTCATTAAGATGACAGCTGAAGGATCTGCCAGTTTAGTCTAGAAAAATAGGCTCCACTGCAATATTTTGACAGAGTGCACACAATACCAGACATTATAACTATGTCATAACAACTAATATATATCTCTATTTTTTTTGCAGATCTGCATTATCAGGATGGGCCACTCAAAGAGGGTTAGTTACATTTCAATAGTTACAGCTAAGGACAAACAAAGATTATTTATTTATTTCTTGTTGAAAAGCTTCCTAATTATGTATTATATCCTCTGTGGTAGAGCAACTCTGTATGTAGTCAGCATTTGTGCAGAGATGTTAGCTAAAAAAGGCTCAGCTGGTGGTATTTAGAGCGGCTGTTAGGCATTTAGCACTGAAGTCACAGCTGAGAAGGTAGTGTCTCCTTCAGAAATAAAGGAAGCAACAAAATATAACACCAAAATCAGTTGATCATTTACCATAACAGAGATTAAAACAAGAAATGCTGGAAAGACAAAAACAATTTGGGCCACTTCTTTGCTGTATTATGCAGAGAAAAGGCCTCTGGGCTAAAGTCAATTTAAACATCCTAAAGCAAAGTGGAAATAGTTCAGTTGTCAAAGACAAACTGAAATTGAAGTCTTTTTGCCACCCATAGACGCCTCATCTGCTATGTTTCAGGAGCTTGCACGTATGATTATTTGGGCCACATCTGAAAACATCAAGTTAATGCAGAAAAGTTTCTGGAGGTTTTAAAACAACTGATCTGTTTGCAGTTTTAACCTGCCGGCAACTAAGACATCTAAAACATCTGAACTCTGGCAAAGAAAAAAAGCTAAGCAACAGCCACCTTCAAACCCTCCAACAGCTAGTCTCTGTTCCCAGGTGCTTTGGGTACTGTTGTTCACAAGTATGGTGCCTTGCAGTGGTAAACATTGTAATTTTCTAGTTACATTGTGAGGTGGTGCTGCCTTTAAATTCAGAATTACCTTGGGGGGATGCTACTTTAGGATAAGCTCATCCAAGATATATGTCTCAACTTGTAAGGGACCCGGGTCTGCAGACTATTAAAACAATATTTACTATTCTTTATATAAAACGCATTTGCCACTTTTTTTGTTACCCTTAAAAGTCCTTATGGCCACAAACGTCAACTATGATCTGATACACAAGACGGTGTTCGTCATTTTCTGCATTCCTCCTTCAGTATTTTTCAGTTTTCCGCGACCTGTGTTTTTCCTTGTCTCTCAGCACTCCTGTTGTAAACCTGTTGTCTCTTCCTGTATGTCTCTCGGGTAAACTGTCACCACACCCAGTTCTTCAGAGACCTCGTTCTTGCTTTGCCCCCATTAAACCTCTTTCTTCTCCCAGGCTGTCAAATTTGAACTCCACCCACTGAGTTTTGCAGTGACTAATGATAGGTGTGGGTAACAGGTGTGGCCTACGAGGTCACTAGCTGAAGAGAAATTTTTAGTAATAGATCAAATGATTTCAGGGCTTTTAAAAAAAATTCTGGACTTTGTCTTTGATGCAGATGTTCGGGCGAAGACTGAGATAAAATCAGTTAAAGCTTTTTAAAAGGTATGTTTTAGCGCCAGTAAGGCCAATTTCAGTTGAATATATATATGTATATATATATATATATATATATATATATATATATATGTATATATATGCTTTCTTATGCTTTTATTTGCTTTTATGTGCTTTTATGTGCTATTGGTTTGTCAGGCCACTAGCTTGTCGGGGAACCAGTTAACAGTGCTGGCTCAGGAAAACCTGCCAGAAATGGTCTCCACATGAGACAACAAACTCATCAGTGTTGTGACTACAAGGTCTGTGTGTTTTCATCAAACATGACATTATTTTTTTTGTTTTCTTTCTGTTGTTCCAGAATATTATATGCTACTTTCTACATTTCTTTTAATATTCAATCCCTTATCATCAAAATGGTTAGAAATAGGTATTTAAAATGTGTTTTTAGTGTTTTCAAAAGCAAAAGGAAAAGCAAAAGAAAAACAGATAAATTGATATTAGTTTGAGTGTCAAGCTAGGTTTCTAACAAAACAATTCCATACAACTTTATCTTAACACAACTTTAACCTCTGACCTCAACTTTTGGAGCTGAGGTAAGACAGAAATGTTGATATAGGACTCACCCTGCTGGCACACCTGAGAATTTACAAGCTAAGTTTGATGCAGTTTAATGGTTTATAAATAATTTATCATTGTTTTTATTAATGGACACCTACAGATTCATTTTTAGGCGTTAAAACATAAGTTTTTTTTTTCCTTTTTATCTTACCTGATTTATTAAAATGACTCTTCTTTGTCTCAATGATGGAAGATCATGGGTGTGGAGATTAATGTCTTAACAATTTTGGCTTTATCTCCTCACAAATTCGTTTGTATTTCACTTATATTAAATTTCTTGAATTAAGGGTCAAAATCAAAAAAAGAATTTAAACAGGATTTTTACGTTGACAGCTTTTCTGTAATTGTTTCTTTATTGCATCTCCACTTTTGGTCCCACACTGTTTCTAAAAACTTAAAATGTTCAGTTGTATTGGAAAAAGAAGCGATTTGTTACTATGTTTTTGAAATTAGCACTAAAAACATTATTGGATTCTTGTAAAGATGGAGAGAAAATCCAGGTTCCTTTGAAGCTCTTTCGTACTTTACAGTAAAACACAGTTCAAAGTTCAAGAGGCTTGCAGGAAACTGGACATTACCTGACTTTTTTGGTGCTTGTAAAAGCCTTTCGGATTTTTCATGAAAGTGTATGTTTACCACGTTCAGGTAAAGCTTTCACGAGATGTTAATGAAATAAATAAACAACTTTTACTTTTAAACAGATTTAATATTCTACTTTTCATTTTTACATTAAAAAAATGTCTACATTCATCTCTGTCTGCTTTATCTCAGGGTATTTAGCAGCTGTCAAACTTGTAGTTTCCTGTTCAACTGGTGTATGTACTGTAAGCTCAAACTCTGTTTAATAAACCTTAATTTTAGAAAGTTGAACAAGTAATTCTCATGCATAAAGCTTGTTCTGTACAATTACCATCTCTCTCCTATCTTTGAAAGCATAAAAGAATCTAGAGTGGATGCATTCAAAATATTTACATGTTTGGCCACTAAGGGGTGCTATTACTAAGCTTTTTAAGATTTATGCCTAAATGAGGCTTAATTTAGTTTTTGATTTTTTTTTGTTTTGTTTTGTTTTTCAAATAACTTTTGTATTACAGATTAGCAGCAGTGATCTGATACATAAAATAAGTCTTTAGAAGATCAAAAAAGGAAGGAAAATGGTTCATGAAGACCAAAGTGGCAAATCGTCAGGAAACGGACAATGGATGCTGGAAGGAGAAATATATTTACTTAGAAAGAGAAAAAATAGGTTTACACATTTGAGTCAGGGTTAGTTGTGATATCCACTTGTGCCGTTTTTTGTCACATAAAGCGTTTAAAACACTGCAAACTTGTTGATTTATCTGTGTGAACATAATTTGGTGACAAGACCTGTAAAACATTGTAATACAACATTTTTAGTAATAGAATTTTAGTGATGTTCATATACTCATATTTGTTTTCAATCTCAACTAAGGATATAAAGTAATTTAACATGTGCAGGAATGTGTAAACTCTCATTCCTTGTCATCCTTCTAAGGTGTTTTTTTGTTCTTTAAAGACGGGATGATGAACAATTCTCTAAGCTTTCTAAAGCATTTCTACGTTTTACTTTGGATTTATTCATTTTCTGTACAATATGTGACTTCTTCTTCTTCAAAGGAACTTTTTTTGCAATCCTATTAATCGCATGCAGTTTAGGTCTGCTGTTAATAAATTGGGCATTTAAAATGAATTAAGCAGTGTTGTGTGAAAGGAGCAGACAACTTGGCAACAATCCGTTTTTAACTAATTTTTGATCTAATTCCAATAAAAATTCAAAGAAACTGAGGTCCAAAGACGCATGAGGTAACTATGTGCCATGCAGTAGACCATTTAAGACTTTTGCAGGTTCTGCATAGATTTCTCATTAGAACAACACTACAAAGAAATGGGAAGTGGTGTACATTTTCAGCACAATATAGTGTGTGAGATCATGTGCAGGTTTGTTCCTGCATTTAGAAACATCTTTGATGTTTCACTTTTATTGCATAACTACTGAGCAGATCCCCTCCTCCAGAACTATTGGTTACTTGGTCGTTGCATAGAAGCTGGTTTGTTGTTTTGTTTTTTTACAATGAGAGAGAAAATGTGTCTCTCTGTGGACCACAGTGATGAGATTGAGCCTCTTTCCTCCCCCTTATGTAAGTGGTGTGATTTCAAGGCTCTTCTCACTGGGAAAGCACCACCTCCATGTCATATGCTATGATCAGATCTGTCTTTCTATTGGTGCTTTGAAACGGTAACCTTTTTCCCCAGTTGGGAAGCCACAACCCATAGTAAAGATTGTGTGTGTGGGAGGGGAGGCTATTATTGCTTGAACTTTGTGTGGACTCTGGTCTCAGACTGTTGGAAGAAGAGGGCATTCTGGCACACCTGGCACACAGGAAACCATGGACTCAAGCTTGGTGAGAATAATGCTTTTTAATAAACTTTTCTGTGCATGGGATGTTATATTTACATACAGATTACTATGATGTAGAAACCTAATAGTTGTCTTTCTTTTAGTTATTACAGTCACGTTAAATGTAACGTATTGCCTTGCAGATGCTCCCGGTGGTGTTTGCTGTGTCTGCAGTCATAGTCACATTGGGGTACTTCATTCTTGGAGATTCTGCAGGAGGAAAGGGGAAAGGCCCTGTAACCCTCAAGGATCCTACAATCAAATATCCACTACCACTAATTAGCAAACAGGTTGGATGAACATAAAATCTTTTTGACAGCATTCCCGACTCACCGGGATAAAGTTACGGTTGTAGACAGCAATTATTATTTCTTGAAGAGAGGGTTTGTTCTCTATTTTACTTCACTCTTACTGTGTAAATGCAGAAAATAACCGCTAATCTCAGTTTCATGGTCACCAAAGAGTATTTATCTCACAACCGGAAGGTTGTGAAGTTGTAGCTTCCTCACATGCTCCTGGTTAAGGCATTTATCCCCAAGTTTATCAGTATAAGTGTCAGTGTGTGTGTGTGGAATTACATGAAATGAAGTTAATGTGGAAAACTTTGTAAGCTTTTTGTAAAAATCCCATAAATCCTGTACTCACAGCACAAGTTTCCTCACAGTAGAAAGGTAAAAGAAAAAAATGCAGAGCGCTAAATTTGATCCAGTTGAAGAAAGTTATGGCTTATCCACGTATCAATGTGTTGTAAGCTTCTGCTTAGCACATGAATGGGTTCATATTCGCCTGTTGACATTGTAATGTAAAGTTGTGTTTCAAGTGGATAGGTATAGTAACAAATCTTATTACTTTTTTATAATCTGAACTTCTGAGCTAGGAGGAGAGAAACTGGAGTTTTTTTTAATAAAGCATTGAGGTTAAGGTTATTTTTGCTTTTGCCTTTTCAAACTCCTGTTTGTGTCCTTGTGCAGGAAATTAGTCATGACACAAAGAAATTTCGTTTTGGCCTTCCATCTGAGTCTCATATCCTTGGACTGCCAGTAGGTAATGAAACAAATCTAAAAAATAAAAATAAATCTCTTACAAAGTTTCCTGTTGAGAAGAATTTAAAAACATCTGAGCCAGTCTTACAGCATTTTTCCAAACACTAAAATGTTTTTTTTTTTTTTTTTATCAAAAAAGATTAAAATACATCTACATGTTAGGATGCAAGTATCTGGATAATGTGATATAGGCTACATGAAAGAAAATACTTCATCATTCTGCGTTTCTATTGATTATCTTTTATATTTGTCACCTTTATTCATCTGTCCTCTTCTCCAGGTCAGCACGTTTACCTGTCCGCCAAGGTGAATGGCTCTCTGGTGGTCAGGCCTTACACTCCGGTGTCCAGCGATGAGGACCAGGGATTTGTTGACCTTGTGGTCAAGGTGGGTAACCTTGAATACACAGAATTTCTTTGAACTACAATAAAGTATTTGGGAGGCTTTTATACTCCTAGTAGTATAGGTTCATGCTCTGCACATTGTTACCATAGTACCCAGTAAAGATTTTTGTGCTCCTCCATTTTTATTCTGTCATTCAGTCACACCATAACTAGCAGTGTCCCAATTCAACCTTAGAGCGCTTATAATACAAAGCTGATATTTTTGTTTTCATTACTGCCCGATACTGATATTAACTTAATACAATATCAGGATGAATCATATAGATTACGTTTAGAGAAAGAAATTAACCCTTGATTATTAATAAATGGGTTACATTGAATATTAAGCTTTTTTCAAAGAAATTGGATAAAAGTAAAATTCACAAGAACAATATACGATATGAATATCGGACCAGGACTCCCCTTACAGCATGTGCAAACTTAAATGCATGTTATTGAGATTTTATGAGGGAAAACAACACAAAGTAGGAACAAATATAATTTTTACAATTATTTCAAAATAAAACGAAACAGCCCCAAATATTCAGTTCTGTTGTCATTCCTTCTTGGACACATCTCGGGGTGCTCCAAAGCAACAAGTTTCCGATAGTCAGTACAACTAGTAGCATTTACTAAGCAACACCTGGATGGCCCGTGATCTCTACTCAAGATTAGGACATTTTGACAAGCTTTTTCTTCATTTTGTTTGGGATTTTTGCAAGAAATACAAGGGTTCAATTGTAAAATCATGGAACTAGGAAGTTTTATATTTGCATTTAGAATCATGGTGTAAAGACACATTGTGGTAAAAGCTCAGCTTTGCTTCAGATATATTACAAAGGCACACACCCAAACTACCCAGATGGGGGGCAGATGTCCCAGTACCTGGACAAAATGGCCATCGGAGACTCCATTGACTTCCGAGGACCAAACGGACTTCTCATCTACAAGGGCAAAGGTTTGGAGTAGATTGAAAAGATACTGTTGCAAATGCACCTTTACCTACCAGCAGATGGCCTTGTGTTACAATATGAGCCTAAAAGGGTTTGATCTCCACTTTACAATCTTCTTTTCTCTCATGTCTTATTAGGTGTGTTTTCAATCCGAGCCAACAAGAAGACGGAGCCAAACATTCAGAAGTTTAAACATGTTGCAATGATCGCTGGTGGAACAGGTATATTCATTAAAATCTGAAGGAATTGTCTTTTTCAATCAGATCCAATGAGAAATGACAAAGGCCAAAACCTAAATAAACAATACAGTTGGATAAATTGTTTTTGTTGTTGTTGTATACCCGCTGATATTTCTACCAAGCCGAAGAATAGAAGATTTGTTTCCCCTTTGTATCCCTTCAGCTGAATATCTGAAACTAACCTTGTGTCTTTGATTGCCCGAGGAATCACCCCAATGCTGCAGTTAATCCGAAGGATCACATCAGATCCTGCAGACAAAACCAAGTGCTCTCTCATATTTGCCAACCAGGTGCAAATGTTTAGACTTTTTATTGTTTTAGTGAACACTGTAAACGAGAACGCATGCAAACACAATAACACCCCTGTTTGAATGTTGTTTATCACAGACCGAGAAAGATATTTTGCTGTGGGATGAACTGAAGGATGTGCAAAAGAATTATCCCGAGAAGGTTCAACTCTGGTACACTTTGGACAAGCCCACAAAAGGTGAGACTGCGTAATATAAAAGTGCTTTAAGTTTAGCAGCTAAATGTTTCTGCACCAGCAGGACTTAAGAACTCACTAAAACTATTCTCTAGACAGCATTTAATTTGGTTTGTAGTCCACCTACAATTTCTTGTTTGGTTCTATTTTTTTTTAGTTCCTAGTTTTATGTTTTGTCCTAAAAAGGTATATGCTGAAACACACAATTAGGACATCTTGGTGAAGCGGCTTAACTCTTACTTAAAAACGTTTGGACTTGCCGGTTTCGCTTTAAATAAGTAAATAAAATCATTAAATTATTTATTATTTCCAACATTACAAACATCTCTAAATTACTGTAGATCTGGCCCTCAAACAGAAATTTTGGATCTTTTGTTGTTAGTTGAGCTAAAAGCTAAGTAAATATTTGGCTCCTGTTCAGCGGCAGACACGATTAATGGTACCAACGGTAAAACTTTCAGGTAAATGGATGGTTTGTAGACATGATGAACTCAAGAAGACACTCTTTGTTGCCCTTTGCTGTGCTTACCATCCTGAACACTGCATGTGGTGAGATCAGTGGTTTTCTCGATTGATATTTAGGCTAGTTTAGGGGAGTGTCACTTTTTTTAAGCCATCTAAGACTAAGAAAACTCAGCACAAAACTGTGTGGCTAAAATACGCCGGATGGAACAGAGATTGATTATTAAAAGATCCGAGTCATACTTACAAGTATACACTTACAATAATTTTTTTCCCCAGGCATAAATACTTGCAATAATTCGAGTGCATACTTTACGAAACAGTTACTTGAGGATTGTATTACAAGTGATACATACAAAGGATGTTTGCTGGATTTATTAGTCATCTATACTAGCGTATGCTTGAGATTAATACGGACCAAGTTTAGGGTTGACGTATGGCAGGATAGTCTACCCAAGGTGTTGGTTTACTCTATATTGCCAAACGTATACCCCAGACTATTTAATTTTTCTGAGTATGCTTTCTGGAAGTCACACACTGACTTTGGAGAAAGCCTGGTTTACATTCTTCACCCTAACTTCTCCCAATGGCTGAAATCAGGATTCTGTGCTTGCAAGGCCAGTTCTTTAAACCAAACCCAGCTCCTTGGTATATTTACCTTGCTATATGGGGTGCTGAGCAGTAATAGTGGAACAGGAAAAGGTCATCCTAAACAGTTCCCACAAAGATGGACGCATAGAAATGTCAAAAGGATCTTGATTTGCTGAAACATTAGAACTTCCTCTATTGGCACAACAATGCTTATTAATACTGTTGAAGTCCTCCTTGACTTCCCCGGATTGGTTGATCTCAGAGTAGCATATTCAGGCGTCTGCAATCGTTCAGTGTGCAATCGTAATAACTCAATGTCCACACTTCTTGTGGATCATCTGAGTCCTTTTGCAAAAGGGAGAGCTGAGACCGCCTGTGCAATGGTTCCCTCAACTCTGAGCTCTCCCCTCGCATCAGGCTGTTTTATTCAAAATTAGGGAGTATACAGAATCAAATAAGCATTCATATTTGATTTACACAAGCTGTTTCTCACGCGCTTAGCTGGACATGCGTATTTTCCCACAAGAAGTTATTACAATAGCATGAGAAGGAGTTTTTCTTGTTATCTACGACCTTCAATTGTAGCCCCCTCCGTTTCTTTCACACACTTCAACTGTACCTTGTGCTGCAGGTTTTTTCAATAAAACGTCCACTCACTCTAGCTCGAGAGAATAAGCAAGCCTTATCAGAAAGGTTATACCTACTATTATATGCAAACACTTCTAGCATTAAAAGAAACATGAATATAAATAATTATCATTCCACAATACTACTGCAAAACACTCACAGGCTAGCCTGACTTAAAAATGCGGTCAGGCAAGTGCAGTTCTCTGAGCAACTTCCAATAAAATGCTACATTCCTTTCTCTGCGGTCCGCATTCATGGAGTCCAGCAGTATGAAACGGATTTTAAAAACATTTACATGTGAGCCTAAGGCTAAATCTCAAGTTGCAAAAAGCTAAAACACTTCATCAGATCCTTAGAGCTCCTTTGCTTTAGCAGCTGTTTTACATCTGCTGAGTGAATGAAAATCATTTTTCCCATTATTCTTGTTATTGTTAATTAAAATTAACACCCATTGTTAAAATTTACAAAGGGTAAGAACAATAAAAAAAAAAGGCTCATTTATATTAAATGTAAGTTAAACTTAGGAATATAGTTTTCCGCTAAAATCAATGGCAAGTTTCAGTATCTTATCTTTATACACATTTATTTCCTTCCTGAAAAAATCCACTGGTCTAGTTAAAAGAATACTTGTAGCCTAAAATCTCTAGGAGTAAGAATATTTTTTGGGCTTTAAAGCTATAATCATGTTAATCATGTTTAATCATGAAATACATACAAACTATTTATCACTGGTTACCAGAACAATCTATAACCTTTTGTTGTGTTTTGTTTCATGATTTTTCTTCAGTTAAAAACACCACCTACTTCTCTTCAAACCACTTGACATTCAGTGACACCGATATCTTTAAAATCAGTTTTTTTTCTGGAAATGTTTCTGAATTAAAAATGTTACAAAACACACAAAGCTGAATAACTCTTTTAAATGCTGCCAAACTCGTACAAATACATTTAAGCAAAAGGGAAAAATGCTTTCAAGCTGTGGAGGGAGACAGTCCCAACAAGGTATTAGAGTAGCTAAATACTCCTTCCTTTTCTTGCGTAAACCCTAAAGTTATAGGGAGTTAGTAGATGTTATGTGGTTACATAATGTGTCATGAATCATTTTGATGGCTTGTTGAATTTTGTCATCATTATTTAGTGCCGTTGTTTGGATGTTTTAAAATAAGTGATCTGCGTTTGAACGGATACTTTTAAAAAAAGCAACGTTGTCATGTTTCTTGTCACAAATGTTTCTTTTCACAACCAGATGGTTTAAAATGATATACAGAGGAAGTGCTTAGTTTGTTTAATCAATTTTTGTGTTTGTGTGTGTGTTTGCAGACTGGAGCTACAGTTCAGGGTATGTAACCCTTGACATGATCAAGGACCACATTCCTGACGCATCCAGAGATGTCCTCATCGTTCTGTGTGGACCCGCACCGATGATCCGGAATGCTTGTCTGGCAAATCTAGAAAAACTTGGACACAAAAATGAAAATATCTTTGCATACTAGTCATGTTCAAAGATTCTAGTATTGGTTTTATGGAGTAAAAAATAAATAAAAATAAACTTTACAACACGCATTTTTTTCTTATATGCCTAAAACTAGAAAGATTGAAAATAAAGAGCTAAATTTCACATTTACTGCATTTCTTTTGTGAACGCCTTCCCAAAAACCTCCTTCAGACAGATAAACTAAACCTTAAATAAACATGTTTGCCTTTAATGTGAATTTTATAAAGGTATTTCTTTTTGTTTGTGTTAGTTAATTGTAAATAAAAATAAAACTATTGCATAAAGTGCAATAATTAAAACCTAAAATCCCTTGCTTTTAATTCAGTTCACTGCAGTCAAGGAAAAACTACATATACATGTATTTCATATGAAAAACTGCTTTAATAGATATTTGTACTATTTCTTTTGCACTTTCTCTTATAATAAGCAACATGTAAACAGATGTATTCATCATAATAAAAAAATAGAAAATATTGTACAGCTGGAGGCTAAAAAGAAAACATGCAAGTATTGTTTAGTGTTTTTATTTTTGCATCTGTAAGGACACATTTTTTGTCAAAGTTAAAGTTTCCATAACAAGTTTATTTATTATTTTCTGTTTAACTGCAGAAAAAAAGAAATACAACTTAAATGCATCTACTTCACAATTTGCATGGTATTCATTTGTCATAATTGATTTTAAAGTTTGTTACACTCTTCTTTTTTATGTTACAGTTTATGCACGAAAGGGTTAAAGCCTGCATCCTAAATTTCCGACGGCCGCAAACGCCTCACCGAGTTTCTCCGCCAACATGTCGACGTCGGAGTTTGTATGCAAACTTTAGCGTTTATTCTGCAAACTTTCCCCGTTAAGCATGTGTCATTTGGAAAAAAACATGTCGTGTAAGCAACGCGCAGACTCAGTTGCGGCCATAATCAGAAGGTGTGTAATTTTTGTTGCGTTATTCGGCCCAAACTTACCGGTGTGTGAGTGTGAGGGGATCAGTCCGCGGAGGTCGCTGGTTTGGGGTCCGGGTCTGGAGCCCGACGCGGTTTTACCTGTCCGCTACTTCTTCATTCAGGCGGTCGGCTTGGATGGGAGAAACCTGACCTCTTCACCAGGTAAACCATCCCAAACACGCTCCGCTTTCCTCCCTGTATTGTTCTTAACCTTCGGTAGTTTTTGGATTCCTGACGCTGAAGTTGGCGTCTGATTCGCTGCGTGCGCTTCACTGAGAGGGACTACTTCACGGCCGTCATGAAATCTGGACTCCTAACAGAAATAATTTAAAAAAAAAAATTCAGATTCTTCATAAAAATACTTAATATTTTGTCTTCTTGAGTGTAGAAGAATTTAGACCACAAGTGAGTTATATTACGGGACTATAAGGGATATCTCTATTCTACTCCACTGGTTTTCTTTGAATATTTGCAGCAAGCCTAATTAACATAAAATCCCCTGTTGTGTCCACCAGGTAACGAGACATTTAAAGTGAAGATAAGTCCTCTCAGCAATGAGGAATACATCCGCGTCCACGTCCCTACACCTCTGGACAGAGGAGACGGGTCCTTTCTGATGAGGTACCGACTCTATGCGTCTGCAGTCAAAGGCCTGAAGGTTGAAATCCTGCACCAGGATGTTGCTGTGGCCAGTTCACCATACATCATTAACGGTGTGTCATCAGTTTTCTTTTAGTTTTTTGTAGATAGATTTGCTCTTAAAGTCATATTAGTCAAAGTGGTGTCGCTGGTATGCTTGGATCCTGATGAACCAAATGTGCCTTGTGCATATTTGTTATATTTGTCGCCATGTTATAACAGTGTAATTTGTGACCGACAATCTGTGCAGGAAAACAAACAAAAAATCATTGTCTATTGTCACCTCACTGTGGTCTTACTGCAGTTTGCAGTGCTACCTAGTTCCTGTTCAGAGACAACCAATCAGAGCAAAGAGGAAGGTATTAGCACAGACATGCCTCAGCATCTTTGGTTTTCCTGCAGCTGTGCTTAATGGCAGAGGAAGAACCAGGCACATTCATTGGTATGGCACATTAAATTTACTTGGACACGCTTGAAGTGCTTCACATACAGATTAAAAGAACATTAAAAGGTAATTATTTAAACACTTATATTTGTCAAAGAAGAAAAAAGACATTTGAAAATAAAATTAAGAACAAAGCTGTTTTAAATCATATGTTGACCTTCTCTTAAGTTTTTGTTTCTTAAAATAGCCTCTGTTTTATTGTATACCTTCTTATTTCTCAAAGCCACTTTGTTACTCTTGATGCACACCTCTAAAAATTCCAGTTTTGTGTTTTCTGTCCTCAGATTTTCTTCAAATTCGTCTTCGTCAAGTTTTGAAACGTGAGATTCGAAAAGGGTTCTCGAAACCTTTTAATTTAGTCAAATGTGGACATACATTGGAGTTAGTTTGTGAGGATAAACTTTTAAGTTTAACCAAAAAAAAGCTAAATTGAATAATATGTTATGGGGAAAATACTTTTTCACAGGATTGTACACCTTTTTTTTGTACATTGCATCAGAGTTGCTATTTCTTTATAAAATATCACAGGGTGTGTATAACTCATTTGTTGATTGTGTTAAAAACTCTAGAGAAATGTTTTACCAACATAATTTTACTGTTTTCTAATAGCTATTTGTTAATATTTATCAAAGTTGAATAACATCTAATGAGGACTTTTCACTCTCTGATGTGTGTTTACATAAATTATATATTTTTTATGCATGTTGAGTCTTTTGGAAACATAAATTGCAAAGTAGGGAAGTCACGTTACAACTTTTTCGCTTCTTATGCGATACCAATATTTTCAGTATAGAGAATACAGACATCCAAAAATGGATAGGAGTCCCCCTCGTTTGTGTTAAGAACAGTACAATTTAAGCATAGTCTGGGTTACATTTTCTGTCCATATTTAGTTTGTATTAAATTTTTCTGTATGATTGACATTTACACTTTATTTTTCTTCTACTATGTAACTTTCCTGGCCTTTCTTGTTGATCCCCAGGTCCAGTCTACCATGAGTACTGTGATTGCCCTGAATCTGACACTTCTGTGTGGCAGAGGGTCCTGCAGTGTCCTGCAAATGAACCCCAAATTCTGGCCGACTTCAAATCCTTTCCCACCATCGACCTACAGCGTCTCAGACAGGAAGTCCCTCTCAGATTTTCCAACAGAGGAGGCCTCATTCATTATGCCATTATTGACAACATGGTGTACCGGCGCACTTTGGGAAAATACACCGACTTCAAGATGTTCTCTGATGAAATGCTGCTTTCGCTAACCAGAAAGGTTTGTTTTTGTGTGCAGATGTTTAATTTTAAGCCCTAACTGTCACAAATATTCAATATTCTTTGTCTGTTGTGTTTTGTCACTAAAGGTGAGAGTGCCTGACGTGGAGTTTTTCATCAATGTAGGCGACTGGCCACTGGAGACGAGAACGGAGGGAGCCCTCCCTATCCTCTCCTGGTGCGGCTCTACGGATACACGCGACATTGTCCTTCCAACCTACGAGGTCACACATTCCACCCTGGAGACCATGAGGGGGGTCACAAATGACCTTCTGTCTGTGCAAGGCAATACAGGTAGCTGGACCACAGTTGATGGCTCGAATTTATCATACTATGTTTTGAGAAAGCAATTATATTATTTTGTGGTAACCTTGGAGGAGCTTGGTAGATCTGGACTTTATGAAGAAGTGAAAAAAGAAAACCATTGTTAAATTGTCAACCTGAACCTGCCGTACCTATTGAGACACATGGTGAAGGATGCTTTATGCTGTGAAAGGTTTTTCTGCAACAGAGACGGCAAGCAGTTGATGGGAAAATGATGATGATGATGATCACCAGGTGGCGTCAGCGTGCAAGCTATAAAGCAACATCATCCTTGATGCCTAAAAATCTGCTATTACCTAAAGTTTGAACTTAAAGTTTAGTAAAAAAAAAAAAAAAGTATTTTACTGGAAGGGGCAGTGAGGGAGAAATATAACTCAAAGAGATGTCTTTTTTAAATTATTTTTTTATTATTATTATTGTTGAAGATGTACAAAGGACAGAAACATGCATAATTTGGTATAGAACAAACACCAGAACCTTTAAAAAATAAAAACGTCATTCTCTAACATCTCTTAAAAAGAGCAACTTTTAAAATGCTTGGATTCACCAGACGAGTTTAGTTCACAAAAGCCACTTTCATAACAGTCCAAACTATATTTAAGTGCGGATCATAGTTATTTTCTCTTCACAAGGTTAATAAAGCATTGTTCTGGGAAAAGGTGGACGTTTTTCTGCTTGTAAAACATTCAAAATGTTTTACTGTATAAGTAAAAAAAAAACTAAAAAAAAACGATGAGAAAGTAAAAAACAAACAAAAACATCAGTATAAAAGTTTGCATTTAAACAAGTCTTTGATACATTTATTTTGGTTTGTTTTGTTTTTGTAATGCCATGTTTTCCTTCTTTCAGGTCCCCCGTGGGCAAATAAAACTCCACAGGCCTTTTTCCGTGGTCGAGACAGTCGGGAAGAACGTCTCCAGCTCGTCTCCCTTTCCAAGAAATCCCCGGAGCTGCTGGATGCCGGCATCACGGGGTGGTTTTTCTTCAGGGACCGGGAGAAGCAGGTGGGCAAAGTGCCACTTGTGGGATTCTTTGACTTCTTCAAGGTGAGAAAAAGAATAAATACAAATCTACAAATCCATCTTTAAAGTTAATATTGAGTCAGATGGAAAGTTGACTTGGAAGCATATTGTTTACAGTGAAACTTTGTGCCTCCTCTCTTTGAGTACAAATACCAGGTAAACATGGATGGAACCGTTGCTGCGTATCGCTTTCCCTACCTGATGCTGGGGAACAGTCTGGTTCTAAAGCAGGAATCGCAGTATTATGAACACTTTTATGGACATTTAAAGGAAGGCACTCACTACGTTTCTGTGAGGAGAAATCTGTCCGACCTCATAGAGAAGATCAAATGGGCCAAAGAGAACGACGCCGAAGCCGCAGAGATTGCCAGAGCGGGACAGACGGCAGCCAGGGATCTGCTGCACCCCAGCCAGCTGTACTGTTACTACTACAAAGTGCTGCTGATGTACTCTGAGCACCAGACAGGGCGACCGACAAAACAGGCCGATATGGAGCTGGTGCCTCAGCCAGACGATCACACGGCTGCATGCTTGTGTAGGCATGAAAGTAACAAGAAGGGACCAAGCAAAAAAGATGAATTATGACTGTTTCTACCTTCAGTGCCTATTTTTGGTGAAAAACCCCCAAAGCAAAGCAGGAAGCTAATGAATGTTACTGATGTTTATAGGATACTTTTAATTCTTTATTTTTCATACTTTGTGTATTTTTTTTAACTTTATTTTAGCAACTACAGGAGAACAATATGTAACAAAATAATGTTTAAATAACTTAACAGCTTTTTTAAGTGTCTTTAAGTTTGAATATATAATTTTTTTCATGTTTGCTTGAAATGTAGCTTAGTGCAAACTTATTTCTACCTGTTCCAGATTTACATTTAAAGTACTGGTAGCCTTTTTATTGTACCATTGCCTTAATGGCACACATACTTTGTGTATTTTTTTTAACTTTATTTTAGCAACTACAGGAGAACAATATGTAACAAAATAATGTTTAAATAACTTTACAGCTTTTTTAAGTGTCTTTAAGTTTGAACATATTATTTTTTTCATGTTTGCTTGAAATGTAGCTTAGTGCCAACTTATTTCTACCTGTTCCAGATTTACATTTAAAGTACTGGTAGCCTTTTTGTTGTACCATTGCCTTAATATTTCTAAGTGGCCTAGCAAGAATCCCAGCTTGAATTTGGGAGAGAATCTGTGAAGTGAGCTAAAGAGTAGGGCAATGGAAAGGAGATCCTGTCCCTTCAAGGACAGTAGAGATGTATTATTAAAATACCAGTGGGAACAACTCAAGGATAATTAGATTTTGATAGCAGCAATGCCAATAAAGATTTGTTTCCAATAATGATTTAGAGTGGTATCAATTATTTTCCTAAAATAAAAATTAAAGCTTTCTTGTGTTTGTTTGTTTGTTAGATTGACATTCCTGGGAAGAGATGTTTGTCTCTGTTCCTTTCAGAGATGATCTTCCTGGTTAAAGGAAAATATCATTTTCCCCAATGCTCCAACTATCACTCATAGAAATATGAATCATTTATCCACATGATCTCTTTCCAGATGTAGTGACCAGTTCAAAAGCTCTGGTTTGAATTGGAAGTCTTGAAGATTCCCATTTAAAGTGGAAACTGCTGATGGTCACGCGATGACCAGATTAATACAGTAAACCGAGACTACGGCCCTTGACACAGGTGTCTTGGGTTAAATTCCCAGTACTGGCCCATACACTGCATAAACCTCTCGTAAAACGTTTTCCTTTCAATCCACTAATAATTAAAGGACACAACTGACACAAAAAGCTTTAAAAAATGGTGACATTTTTATTGTTCATTCACACTCACCTTGTGAGATACAGAATGTTGTTAGTAAACACAATAAAGTAGTATCGGCCCTAAAGCAGAAAATTTGGTTATCATGGACTGTTTTCTTTTTTTCTCTGGAAATGGATCCTAAATTTCATAATGAATGTTTTTGCAGAGCTCCATTTAAAATCCAATCCTTGGCGGATTCATAACTGTTTGTGTAAAATACAACAACAATGGATTCATAACATGTTAATTAAATTAACTGAGACCTTGGTCCCTTTTTTTCTCATAGGCCCCATTTGCAGGAAAGATCATAATATACATGTGTGATTAAATTTAGTTCAGTTTCATTTTATTTAGAACTTAATTACAACAAATATAATCTTAAGGAACTTTTACAAGGCAAGCAAGTCCAGTTTATGTCTGTTCAAATTCAGTAGAAATCCAGTGCATTCCGGATTCACATTAAACTACTCAGTCTTAATCTGACAAAAATCATGCAAAAGACACACACACAGAAAAATATGGTTATTTATTGCTTTGCATACTACAGTTTTAAACTCGTGGCACCCATATTGGATGCCTTAGTCAGAGTTGGGTTGACTCTCAAGAGCGATTTCAACATTGGGATGTGTTGTAGCGTGTGTTTTTTAATTATTATTTTTAAACTATTTATTTAAGAAAAGATTCAAATAAAACTAGAATGCACCATAATGGATAGATCTAAACTGAGTCCTAAGGGAAAAACAATAAAAAACTATTTCTTTCTTTCTTTAAGACTGTCAGTTGCTTTTTGCAACCCAAGGTGGTAACGGTCCATTGAATTACATTTAACGCATTAAACCAGTACAATTATATGCTTGCTTCTTATAGATGGCGTGATGCTGTGTCTAAAACAAACAGTTTCATTTATAAACTATATTCACTGTTAAGGGCAGGGAAAGCCATAGCAGATTTTGACAATTATTAGACTTCTAAGTCTAAAGTTTGATGGTTATGTGTTGTTTTTTTCAGTTTGTTTTGTTTGCTTCTTTGAGCAGAGAGATTTAAAACTGGTTCTGATTGAGATTTTATCATCACAATCCTAGTTTATAATATGGATCATTGACTGCAGGTCATTCTGTAACTGAATTCGACCAATAAAAATAAAAAATAAAAAATAAACCCTCATGATTCCAGTATATGTTAGTGCCAAAATCTTCAGCTAAATTTAATTATTAGAGTTAGTGCTTCATCTGTTTTCTTTGTGAAGATAGCCTGGATCATTCCAAAGGGTGTATGGAAACACCTTGAGCCTTTAATGAAGTTCTCTATCAGAGCTCTGTCTATTTTGTCACACTTGCCAACAGCTGCCTCAAAGTTGTTGCTCAGCACACCGTAGATATTTTCCTTGTCATCTTTTTTTCCAAAGAACAAAAAGAGGGCATAGCAGTCCTTGCCAATGGAAGAGCAGAAGTTCACCATGCGCTCGTACGCATTCTTGTCCTTGGACTCCATCAAAGCTATCTGGATGGACTCGCTGACATGTTTTGTGGAGGTTGTCCTGTCTTCAACTTCCTCCCTTTCAGGCAGGTGAAGGACTTGCACTGCAATCTGTATTTTAGGGTTCTTTGTGGGTTTCTCCAGGATGGCCCAAACCCAGTCAGCTCCCAGGAGTACGCGCTGCTCCGGCGTCATGGTTGTGCAGTTGAAGGCGTCGGTAAAGTCAGGGTTTGAGCTTTGAGTGATGTAAGTCATCAGGAAGACCTGTTGGAGAAAGGCAAGTTCCATGAGTACATTCAACAAAACTCAAATTCCTCTGATGTTGACTAAATGTCTTGGTGATCCGTGTTACCACCTGAGTTAATGCCAGAGGACTCGGCTGAAACTTGCCCTCTGGATCGTTGAAACCGAGGTACTCCCGGGTTCTGGTCGACGCAGAGGAGATGCAGTTGCTAATGAGGCGTGTGAATTCACTGGGCTTGTTTGCAGATGGTGGTGTCAGCTTGGCAAGGATGCCTGTCCTTGGTGACATGTTCTTGTCCGAGGAGGGTTTTTGGGGTGAGACGTGTTTTAGAAAGGAGAGGAAACTTGAGTTCTGCTTATCTTTAGAATTTGCGCTGCTGATCTTCTGGCCCATGTTAGAGGAGACCAGAATATCAGAGGCTGGTCTCTCTGATGCACTGAAAGATGGAAGGTGTTGACAATGCAAATTAACAAAGTACAAGAAGCTTTTTTTTAAATGTTGTTGAAAAAAAAGGAAAAATTGATTGGCTTTATAAAAGTCCATTTTTTTTCTTCATTTAAATGCATTTAAAAGTTTGGTTTGCCTGTGAAACATCTTTACTTACCAGGATGGGTCTTGGATTTCGTCCAGTATGGAGTCCTGTGCCTGTTGTTGGCTCCTCTTCCCTGCCCTGCTGAGACACACAATGTCCGTATGTGTCTGCCGGTGCGTTGTGTCTAACACGAAGCTCAGACTCGTGGGATGACCACGGATGCTCAGCTTTTAGGGGAATTAAGACGATTCATGGAAGGAACAGTTAAAGCTATCTCACAGCTTGGGTGTGGTGTTTGCGCCTCGCAGCTCAATAAGTCAACAGAGGATTCTTGTTACGAGTCAACATCCATCGGCATTTAGAAGATTTTGATCAGCAAACAAAATGCTTAGCTGTCCCGTTTAAAGAGAGAACACAACTGCAGGAATCTAGGTTAGGACAACAACTTTTAGTTTTACTCTAAATACAAGTTAGTTGGGTAAGTTGCGACATACTTCTAACCAGGGCTTCTAGAAATTTTCTACATATAATTTTTTATTAATATTTAGCTTAATTTCTCTTACTTTCTTAATTTTCTCAGAAAATGCTTACTTTGGCCAAACGTCTGATTGACTAATTGCTTGTAGCAGCAACCTGAATTATTACCCCTCCCCTACTGTGCCCTGAAATGTATGAGGTGCTGAGCTTTGGTGGATAATAATGCTGTATATTTTGGTCTGTTCTTGAATTTCAGTTATTTTTCCAGATGTACAAAGGCAGAAGAAGGTTGAAGTCAGAGGTACACAACTTGGAATAATAATAAAATGTAATATTTGGATCTAATATTAAGATTAAAGAGCCTGCTTCAGAAACCAGAAAGTTTTCAAAGGCTTCACTATGTTAGAAGAAAGCAGTAACTCGCAAAAGTTTTTACACCCATCATCAGACTCCTGGAGTCTTGTGACAGTTTTTTTTTTTTGGGGGGGGGAGGAAATTGAAAACATGGATCCTTAAAATGGAAACTGATGCCCTGGAGTCTCAGAATATAATAAAGCCTGAAGAGGTTTCTTAGAACTACATGACACGTCTACACAGATGGTTGCTGGAGTTTTGCTGTGCATTCCTACAAACCAGGTCAGAGATCTGATCAGATTAACAGCTCTTCAAACCTTCCTAGGTGCAGCTGTAATATTGGTTGTTAATGCAAACAGCGCAGTAGTCACAGATATGGCAGCAGCTTGGTGCATTAAAGCACAATGACATAGTAAAGATAATTAGCTGAAGTTCCAAAAGAAAACGGTTGCTTTAATAACTACTGAATCCAACCAAGGTATGCCAAGTATAATTTTTGGACTTGTTGAAGGACGTACAGCACTACAATGAAGCACTGGGTAACACTTCTGTCACCGACCAGGGTGTTACAGTTTCCTGTCTGGTTCAATGTTTCTTTATTTCAGCAGCAACCTTAAGGTCAGGATTTAGAGTAAACAACTTTAAAGCATGCGTCAGTCCTGTTTTGTACTGCTGGTTTAAGCGGGTAGTGGATGTGTAATCGTGTGTGGGATTTCCTGGTACACTTTAGGACTCTTTGCATCAACTCAGCATTGTTTAAGCACCACAACCTATCCAGGTGCCGTCCTTGCACAGGATCTTTCCCTTTAGGACCATAATAAATGACTGTCCTCTGATGGATGGCCACTAAAACTCAAACCTGTTTCTTTAAATTAACCCAAAGTCCATTGCATTACAGTAGTGTCTTCAGTCACCGAATTTATTCCAGCACAGCGCTTTTGGTATGTGGTTAATTAAAGCAGCTCTGAAGGATGTGCAACCATTTACTGGGAAGTTAAGAAAAGCAGATGATCCTTAAATGTTCAGTGCAGTATGTTTGTAGTTGCTATTAAAACAAAGGAAGAGAAGTAGTCAGATTTTCAACAAGTTGTTTATTTTAGGCAGTTTTAGTCATGGATTCTCTGTTTAACTGAAATTTACTTTTGGACATCATTATCTATTTTAATTTGATCAGGTTACAGTTTAAGTAAATTCGTTTTACATTTTTGCTTGTATTTATAAATCCCAGTGGTCAGTAAATAATAAAAGAAACATATTAACAGCTGTATTGCTTACTAAAAATGGGAAAGACGTTAAAACTGTTTTACAAGTGACATCCAGAATGTGTGTGTGTGTGTGTTAGCTTGTGTTTCCAGTTCCTTTGTGTCCACAGAGGGACCGTAGGTGTTACACGAGGTGGCAGCGGTTACAGGAAGTGAAATGAACCTGCTCTGCGCTGCAGTGTTAGACCAGAGCGGCCGAGCTGGCTGCAGTTCTCCGTGCTTGTTCTGTAGCATTAGTAAGCCCGATGAAGCTGAAGCTCCCGTCCATCAAACCAGCGCACTTTGTGACTGTCTCAGCTCCTTGCGCAGCTCCTCTTGGCTCAGCAGATACTAAAGGCAAAGCATTGTATGAGTGGGAATGTGTCAGAGAGGTTGGGTTTAGCATCAGCCACTGAGTTAGGATGAGTTGATGTTACCACATATTTATATTTATATATATATTGATCAAATAAAAAGATAAGACTTCTTCCTTAATGTGAGTTCATTTCTTTTTACAAAACTTTTGTAAAGAGAGAACATCTAGTTTATAAAAAACATGCATGAAAATTACCTTCTAGTTGAAATAAATATGTGTATAAATATGTAAGTACTGTAGATATTGTTGCCTATTTGTTTGTATTTAAGGGAGACACTTTCTTCTTATGAAGGTATTTTAAAGTTTTACTTTGAACTTGTTTTTTTCACTCATATTCATCCCACTGTTGTCTGAGCAAGATGTTTATGTTAGGGTAAACATTCATTGTAAGAAGCAATGATCTTTTTGAGGCAACTTTTTAATTGAGTATTTCAGATCTTTTTTGCTGAATCCAAAAAAAGTCCCAAAGACAATAAATATTTCTCAAGATTCTTATAACTAATACCAAACAATGAATTTGTTTTCTAAGTAAAACAAAAATAATTAGACTTTTTATTTCACAAGCAGATTCTAGAGACACTAGCATTTTCTACAGACTCATAGTTCCTCATTTAAGCTTCAGTTTCAAGATCACTATTTTTTTGTTTATTCTGGCTGCAAGTCGAAAAATTAAGTGGATTTTGCTACTAGTTAATCTTGGCCGACAAGTTAAATACAATTAACAATATAAAAAGCATTCAAATTGTAAAGCTGCTCCCAGATTTTTGATCTTTGCATCTGCATTGATGTTTAACAGATTTTTCTTGCAGTGGTTCTGCCCTGCCAACCCACACTTAGTAGGTATCAGTCATAATGTTTTGTTATGAGTCTGGAAAAGATTCAGTACTCTGTCAAGAACCAAGGAGAGATATACGAAAAAAGCTTGGGGTCCCTTTTTGAGGTATTTTTTTACCTTCAATGATCCTACTTGCACCCAACTTCTGGGTCTCGGCAGATATTTTAGATTGAGTCAAGAATCAAGAATACGTTTATTTATACGGCGCCAATTCAAACGAGATGCACTATAGAAGAAAATCAATTCAAATCATACAAACATCATTACAAGAGAAGGGAATAGCTAAAGATAAGGAAAGATAAAAAAGGTGTCCTAACTGTTACTATTTGCTATTGCCTGGGTCTTTGACAGGATTTGAGCATCGTGGTTTAATCCTTTTTTAATGTTTTATAATTTATTTTGTTTTTATTCATTTCTGTTTTCCTCATGTTACTTTAGTTTTTAGTTTTTAATACTCTGCATAGTACCCACATGTATTGATTTCTAAGCTGCACAACATGTACATCACTTTTTTGTTGTTTTCTTCTTTCATTGAAATTCAATAAAGATTTTTTTAAAATAAAACATTTTTTAGTCTCAGAAATATTAAAAGCACATTTAGAGTGTTCTCCAATTGTTCAATAGGCTGTTTATAATGGCTGAATTAAACAACAAATATTTCCCCCGCCAGTGTAGTCACGTACAAAAAGCGTCTGCATAAAACAGCATAAGTTTAAAGAGTGCTGTTGGACCAATTCTGCAACCTTTCCATAGTATTTTCAAGTTTCATAGCAGTGAGTGCAAAATTAATAATAATAATAATTTCTATATGTTACTCTTTTGCCACAAAGTATAACAAATGCTGCCTGCTTCCTTACCACATTGTGTGTTTTACACTTTCATTAGAAGTCAAAGCAGATAGACAGTTAGATAGGATATAAAGTAATATGTTCAAAAAATGCGTAGAATGCAGGATAAATAATTGATTTCAATATCATAGAAAGTATTAGGAGTATTGTTTAGTATCACTACATATGCCAGACAATAGTGAGTGGTGAGTTCCCAGGGTGTTAAGGAAGCCCCAGCTTTGCAAGTCAGAAATCCAACTCGATTAGGGGCCTTCAAGCATAAATGAAACTCTCATTAATTAGCTGATGCCAGAGTTTAATGAGTATTGCCATTAGCAAGAGTACCATCAGTAGAGCATGTAACTTAGTATTAGTAACATAACAAAAGATAATAGTTAATCCACTAAAAACACAGAGTCTGATCCATCATTAGGTACTTGTTTTTTTGTGAAAGATAAATTATTTTTTGTTCTAAGCACACAATAGTCATTGTGCTGCCATATCCTGTTTCAAGAAATAGATAGAAAATCAGTATAGTGGCCAAAACTTCAAAGAAAAACTGGGGAATCATTGATCGGCATCCCTTTAAATTCCAAACAAATCTAAAACATTTTAACTGATCCCATGATGAGCCATGAACTCAAAACTATTTTTGCAACAACCCTGACATTTAAAACAAGCATTTAAAAAAATATATTAAAACATTGGTGGGACTTTCGGTGGTTGTTCAATTTTTAAATGTGGCAAAGCTTCTTTACCATTTAGGCTAATATCATGACATAAAACCACAAGTTGATGATTTAAACAGAACAAAAGATTAAAAAAAGCACAGTTGAACATGGGCAGCATGAAAAGCACCACAGAATTGTAAAACCTTTACACGGTTTTCTCAAACATTCTGCACAAGCTTTCATCTGAGAGATTTGAGCTGCCTGTACTGCGGACAATAAGCAGCGAGTTGCAGGAGTCATTAACCGGCAGCTTGTGTGTGTTGGTGCTTACTGTAAGGTTGTTGATGCTTTCAGACAAAGCTTCTATTTGTAAATTGGTGTTCTCTGCTCTCACCATCTGCAACACACACACACACACGCACACACACGCACACACCAGTTACAAGTCACTATTGTAGGCATGCACATCTTCCAGTCAAAAATGTTTCTAAATTTTATAAGATTGCAATGGATTAATGCAGTTCCAGTCAAAAGTTATTATTGGCATGTATAAATCATTTTCGTTTTGGGTATTTAATGATGCAGGAAAACTATTTTCTTTTTACAGGGCAATGATGGTTAAAGAAAAATCAGCAGTGATTTTTTAAACACAAATTTGGTGCACAGGCTTGCGTTTGGGTCTCTTCTCTTATTCCCACAGGGTGAAATTATTTATAGAGGTTTAAATATCTACACACATGCCCAATATTTAATCTAAAAATCACTTTGAGTGTTTTGCCTCAACCAAGCTTTTATTTAGCAGTCCATATTTTAGCACAATACTTTCTGGATATGTCAATGATTTTCATAATAGAAATTGTTTAGGTTAATTTACGATTTTTGGTTTCCTGGCAGGTAGAGCTCTTGACGATAGATCACAGTTTTATTCCCAGAGTTAAGCACCGAAGCCTACAGTCAGTCGGCCTAAATTATTTCAAAACCAGTGTGTTAACGTGTGTTTGACACAACTGTCCGGCCGACAAGAGATCATTTTAAGATGAACTCAATAAAATTAAAAGTTTATGAGCACAAATGTTGGGCACCTGATTCTAGCTTTACATCAAGGTTGTAAAGCTGTGAAGTTGTTTCAAACCATCCTTGCAAGCCAACATGGAATGGCATTCGTGCCACTCATGAACACATGTAAGCTTTTGGCTGAAACTGATACATTTTAAAAGGGAGGTAAAATACTGTGGTTAATAGATTAGGCTTTCTTTGTACCTGCAGCCATATTCTGGTTCATGCTCAAGCACTTCCATGTCACCTTTAACAGGTGTGCCATGGTGTTCAGGGTTTCCGGCTGGTTAATAGAGCCTGAAGCCACGAAGGCCACTGCGATGATGAGGATGGTAAAGATGAATCCAGATTAGTGGTTGATGCAGATTACCGAAGCAGCCACGTTTACACAAGCTACACCAGGTAAATTTATTGTGTTTTTTTCTTCATGGGTATAGTAGAAATATATAATACAATACATGATTCATAAAGAAATAAAGCACATAATAGACAAATGAGACCTGAGTGTACCTAAAAGAAACACATTTTACATCTAATCTTTCTCGAATGATTTTATAAAGCTTGACATTTACAATTTATTGTAGTTTATTTAGCAAAATGTTTTTGCTATAAAAATACTTTTACAGGCAATTATGAAAATAAGAGTATAAAAATCAACGTTTTGGTCATAAAAAGAAATATGCTGTAGTATTGTTCTGTGCTAACATAAATATTAAATATAAACCCTCAATATATTTCTGCAAATATTGCAAAGGTCCCCCCACAGCCTGGTCAGAAAACTCACAAGTAAACATCATGCAGAGGGTAACTTCTATTAAAAATTATCTACTGGTGTTGGATGTTTGGTAAAGGTTGTTCTTGTATATTGCATGCATTTATAGGAGTCAACGCAACAGAAATCCAGAGAAAGGCTTTGTTCTCCTGTGATGAGATGGGTTAGATTGTTAGGCACAGGTCTGAGGTTGGGGTTAGTGAGCCAGCCTGTAAATTGGAGCGTATCCGAGTCTCAGAAAAGAATAAGGCACAGGGTCGGGTGATGGTCGGAGTCTAATTGAGCAGGGAGTGGTCAGGCTGCAGTCAAAGGAAGCAAAGCAGCAGCAGAGGACATCTGATTGGCTGATGGAATGCTTGAGAGTTTCCCCGTGTAATCACTGGTTTAATTCATCACGGTGAAGTGTCAGCATTGCTCTCCTTGTGCCCCACCTGGTCCCGGGCGGGCTCTTGATCCAGAATGGGACTCAGACCTCTAAAGCCTACGTATGGACGCATCTGAACTCCGTTGGCCACAGACTGCCCTGAATCAGGTGAGGATGAGTCCAACGGACAGACATAGTCCATGGACTCGTCTGGCCGTCTCCTCCTCAGGTTCGTCAAGTGAGAGAAGCCCAACTTCTTTGGCTGTAGCAAGAAGAAGGGGGAAAAAAAATAAGTCTCACAACTAGATGACATCAAACTAAATTTCCCACTTTAAATGTGAAAGTTCCACTAATTTAAAAATGGATGTTTAGCCTTTTTTGTTTTGTTTTTATTGAACACAAAACTATGTAGAAAAACAAAATACTTACAACATGCAGCACAGGCAATAAACAATCACAAGACAAACATTTCCTATGAAAATCCTCATACTGCACACATGACACCCTTGACTGGTGTCCTCTCTTGTGTTGCCTATTTTTAGGAATGTCAAAGAGAATGTATTGGGTCACTTTTATACTGCAAGTAAGCAAGAAGTTGTGGATTTCTAATTAAAACATCTTAGACAGTGTGATCAGTTTAAACAAGTTGGGTACAAAAATTAAAACAAGTTTAAGTTACTTTTCATTTTGCCAATAATCGGGGTAATTGTAATTTAGAAAATGTATAAATAAGTTGTAACTGTTGTGTTTTTGTAGTTCTCTTCTGTGTTAAATGTGCTCTTTTAAAGATTGCCTCTGGGGGACATTCATCACTAATAGACGTCTGCAGAAAGTAAACTACAGCGAAGCGCGTGGCTGCTTCCTCTCAGCTACAGAAGCCCCTGTAGTATGTGATATAATCATTTTGTTAGAGAAACACAAACTTTCTACCTCTGACAAATCTTTATTTTAGGGGTTCTGGGGGTTTATTCAACATAATAGCCTGTTTTTCAAAATGTGTTGTCCATGGAGATTTAAAATGGTCACATTTAAGGCCGTGAATGGTTAAAACTGCAAGTTTCCTGCTAGATAATTCTTGGATTTACATTAATGGAGCACTGAGAGACTTAGAGCTGAGGCTGCATCATCTTGGAGCTGCAAAGGAAAGCAGAGGAGTCCTGGATTTACTCCACACTTGCAGGATTAAAATGAGAAGAGCTCAGAGAATGAAATGAGCTGACATGCAGGCGCCTCACCGCAGATTAAGGTGTTCTTTTTCACACGTTAAAAAAAATGGAAACAGAATGCTTGCAGCCCTTATGATTTACGGAAAGTGCATCTGCTCATGTTTCTTTACCTTGACTTTAGCCGTGATGCTGAGTGGGGAGTATTCTGCTTCAGTGTACTCCCTCTTCTCCTGCTGAGCCTGTACTCCCACTAGGTTATTAAAGTTGGTGTTTAAGTGGCGCCTCAGCAGCGTTTTTTGTGAAGAGATGTTCAGCAGCATGGCCATCGTGTCAGAGGTAAACCGAGGTTCCAACATCTATGGGGAAGACAAACAATGCAAGATGTTTTTTGTTCATTTATTTTTTGTTCAATGCTTAATACCTGCATGAATACAGATGCTCACTATTAGCCCGCCGTGAACACCGCTGCCCCTCAGGTTGGGAGCATACTCTGCCAGGTCCACAGATCTTAGCCACTCCATGACTCGATGGTTGGACCACTGTACCACTTCGCTGGGACTGAACTCATTCTGAGACGTACGGGGTAAAGAAATAAAGCATTTAGTATTGAATAAAGGGTTACACACATGTTGCAACCTAAATGTGCTAAATAAGATTAAAAAAATAATAATTTAGTGACTTGTAAGTATATAAAAGATTTTTAGATTGAAATTCCTTTGCTTCTACGTACTGAAAAAAATCTCATTCATTCATTTAGACCAAGAATAGATTAGGCACAGGAAATAGTCCTTTAATCCAGGAGATGACTTGCTAAGGTTATATATATATATATTTTTTTTTGTGTGTATTTTCTAGTGTGACAACTTGTACATTAAGATACTTTGTGAAGCATTCCATGCCACAACAATGCAACACAGCTCTTACTATTAATACAGGGCACTGAGCACCAGCCAGTTTGTTTTATTACACAATTGCTAGTTTGGCAAGCTATTTTTTAAATACATATCCTTTATTTCGGCATCATTTTTTTACCTACTTGTTAGTGCCTCGCTCTACAATGTTGGAAATGCCCGATACTTAATTAAATGCTGCTGGATTCTTAAAAGGTGCCAATTAGTGTCCAAACTACCACATCAGGTACGAGTTTAATAATGAAGAGCTTTTTTGCAATAACCACTCATATTATTTAAAAAACCTGTCGGTTTTGGACCTAATTAACATTTTGTAATGCTTTTCAAATTGATTTTACAACAACGTTTGCTTTAGGAATTGAAACCATTTTTATATCCGTCTTTATTAACTTTTAGGTCAATTCTGTCTAGTACCTAAAAGCTTCTTGCCTCCCAAATTCTTTAATTAGTGTATTATTATCGTCTCTTTATGTCCTGTTGCTTTTTTGTTACCTGCAACATGCAGGATGGCGGTCTCTGAGGAACATCACTGAGAAACACTGCATGTTGTATGAATAGTAAAGCAGACCTATACCTTTAAGATTATTTTAAGCTCAAGCACTGAACTATAAACATTTCCTATTGGGTTTATGATTAGATTTGGTTCGCAAGTCTAGAATATGTGTGAAGCACACTCAGGATTTTGAGTTTTACACAACATAAGAAGAATACTGGCTCATATAAGGAACAAAAAATGTTTAGAGGAAATTTCCAAAAATATGCTCTTAAATAAGAAAAATGGGGATATAAAAGAAAATGTAAGCAAATACCTCATTTCCGGGTCTGCGTTTGAGGCAGTTTGGGTTAAATTTGTTGACATGGAGAACATGAATGGCACACTTGATGCTGAGATGGTGCAGCTGGCTGGTCACTTTGAGGAATAACAGGTCATTCTATGATGGAGAATAAACAGCGGTTCTTCCCATTAACCTTCATCCCATCAAGCAAATTATGTTTCCCACATCCTGCCCCGTATTAGTGAATCCTTCAGCTGTAGATCGAAACTCACCACGGTCAGGTACTGCAGCATTTGTCCATCCACTCTCCCATCATTAAACTGATCTTTGTACTGAGGAAGGCCGATATCATCAAGCCAGCCTGGAACAAAAAGCAGAGTGGGTTTAAAAGGGAAACTCTTCAGGAAAATCGTAATATAACAGTATTTTTGAGTTGATTACATACGAGTGACCCAAATATAATCCAGCTCCACAGATTTTTCGGGTTGTTTGCTGGAGATGTTCTTTAGGGATAGCTGGAGCTTCTTCCTGTGGAGAGGATTCTTTATCGCCAGCTCCTGCAAGACAAAACCAGGGAGCAGTCAGAATGATTTATCTAATCAATATGATGCACAGGAAGGAGACAAAAAAAACACATACGTCTTTTTAAGCATTCAAATTCACATTGATAAGAGTGTAAATAAAAAGCTGGCTGAAAAGCAGAGACAGGCCTACTTCAATGTCCAACGGGCTGACAGAGAGTGACAATGATCAGACGGCAGCGGCAGAAAATTACACGGATACAACTGCAAAGCATTTCAGACTGTTGGGGTCCTAGATAACGTTCACACAAAGCAAGTAGGAGCACTTGCTCTTGTCTTACCTTCTCTAGGTCGTGTGGGCTGGCTGACAACAGAGTCTGACCGCTGCTGACCCAGTGGTGAGCATGAAGGCCATATTGACCGAGTCCGATGTCCTCCAGCCAGTCACAAACCTGCTCTGTGCTCCACTTAGAAAATGGCAGCTTTAAATCTCTGGTAAGAAGGAATGAAAGAAAAACCTAATTGACCAATTGACCAATAATAAGTCTATTGCATCACCCATTAGGTTATTTCTAAAATAGCTCATTATACATGCATGAAGGGGTTTTATACAATCTGAAAAAAAATTGTAACTTAAAATGTACATTTTATTTCTTAAGTATTTAAGGAAAACAATTCCCTGTTCCACCATCCAATCTCTGGCTGTTCACACAATTATTACTAGCAGGATTCCTTTATCCCCTCATAACCATCGAACGCACAGATGACGATGATCCAAGGGGAAGGAGAACGGACATTAATTTCTGAACATGATACAACACATAACATTAATCCACCCCTCTTGACTCCAGCTGAACTCTAGCATCCATGAGGCAAATCCTGCTGTATGTGACCTTCATTTACTATTCTGTCAGTAAATGATAACCGTTATTCCTTATTCCACTCATCTTTGTAGAACCTGCAAAGTCTAGCTGGATCTGGAATTACGTTATCACCTCTTGGTGAAACAGCAAGGGTTTTTAAAAATGCGATTACATCAGGGTAATATCATTTAGATTAAATCCCACAACTTAATGTGTTTTCAATTTAGCCTGTTTCAGTAATTTTATTATGTAGTAAATATTGGACCCTATAAGACAGCTGTTATGTCAGTGCAGTGCTGTACCGTGTTTTCCCTGAACGGGCCAGTCTCGGCCCAGCTGTAGCTCGGAAGCCTCCCCTCTTGAAGTCTCCCAAGTCTGGATCATGAATTTGAACTGGGCTGCCCGACTGACTGCGACGAATCCTGGACACAACAGAGACAATGATAAACTTGCCAGTTTTCTTACTCATTTATTTTAGTCCAGACCTACAAAAACTTTACTGTGATAGAATAAGAAATAATAAAAGGTGAAAGATTTCGCGAACACAAGAAATATTTTCTGTACTACTTACCTTCCCCAGAGTTTCTTGATGCCTCTTTGGCTCTTCCTTTTCTCAGGTGAGACAGGTGACTGTTGTCCTGAGTCTACTCCAGATGACAGCGGCGACTGATCTGATAGCATACACTCCTCTAGTTTTTCTACATGGTCTGACAGGCACAAAAAAACCAGGACAAAAATCAATGCTGAGGTTTGACTTTGTAAGGGTGTCAAAAAAAACAAACAAAAACAAAACAAAAGCAATAACCGCAACGGTTGAAAGACAAGAGCAACCTGTAAAAAAAAAAAATCAAGTTTTAATTGGAACCGTCCATTATCTATTCTTAGAAAACATATTTTAAACACATGAACCCAAAATACGACCCTACGATGGTTGCTAGAACTGATTTCAGCTGAATAAAGAGGCCAAAGAACACAATGAGATGCAATATGACCATGCAAACAGAATTCAGCAACGAACAATAAAAATTATATCCGAAAAATAATAGCAAATTCTTTAATTTCACTTTAAAAATGAAAAACACAATATCAAATATGTCCAAAGGAGTCACAAACAGGCAGAAATGATGCAATTGAACAACCTCAATAGCAAAAATGTTGCTAAAAGAGAACAAGAAAAAACACGCACACACACAGAAAGTTCACTTTGTGCTTTCAAGTAGTTTCAAGTAGTAGAAGAAATTATGGATTTTCTTTTACCATCAATCAGAGTAGAATCAGAAGGGTAAAGTTAAGTAGCAAACATGTTCCCGTCATTTTCTGCATGCAAACTGCTGCATCTCTGCAACAACTACACAACACAAATGTCCCCAAACACATGCAGATACCATCACGGCCAGTATAAGTGGCATGCACTTTGACTACATACAATCTATAAACATAGTAGACATTGAGGTCCAGCATGCAAAACACAATTTAAAAATTGTGGTGATTTATCTCCCAGTAAGGCTGCTGGGAGTTTTCTTCATACAATTGCTTTTTTAATCACAGTAAAGAATGACATTCTCTTACAGATAGAACATGAGAAGCCCCGCTGGTTTTTATAGTCTAAAGTGACATTAGAAAATTTGTGCTTTGGGCAACAATATTTTACATAATTGTAGAATAAATATTTTCTCTAAATATAATAACCAAACAGATTACATCTTTTGTGGAATGCTGAATTTAGAATTTTCTTTCAATTTGCAAGCTGCAGCCCTAGATGCTGATGTAAATGTGGAAAAACTGCATCAGGCTAGGGAGATGCTGTGTTTGTCTTTTGCAAGAGCTTTCTTTACACGTAGTTTGATAATTAGGCAGATATGCTATCTATAAATATATATATATTTTTTTTTACACCCTTATCACACAAAGATATCTTTGACGGAACAAATAGCCTTTTCTGTGCAGCACGTTTTGAGTACTTTTACTTATTAGCGGTTTTCCTGATAAGATGCGGTACCCACCAACATAATAGAGGTCATGTTTCCCTGGAGATCCTGAGACAGAGGCGGTTAGTGCAGCGAGACGAACGCAGGGAGAACAAATCAAAGGCCAGCATTAGTCACATCTACTTGGTCTTCAAAATAAATTCTGTGTGCTCGTTCCCGTTTTTCGCAATTAGGAGTTAGCGACATGCAGATTTATAAAGATCTGGTTGGTCCATGCAGCTTTTTGTTAGATCTTTAAAATCAAGTTATAGCTGCTACCTTAAGTGTTAAAAGCATCTAACGTTTCAGTTTCGATTCTATTGCTAGGCTTACTTCTTCACATATACATTTGTGCTCTGAACTACAGAGCAGACAATTAGTGGCCGGAACAATCACAAAGAAAGTCGCTTCATGTGGTGTTTGTTCATGTTTTTACTCTTTTACAAACTTATCTGCTCACATCTTTAAGTCTGCACGCTTTGTCCTCTTATAGGCCTGTGATTCCCCTTCTGCCTTAAGCTCTGGCTCCATAAAACAGAAACAGTGTGGCGGCTATGAGCTTACAGCTTGAACTTTTAAGTTAGAGCAAATGCTGATGTCAGAGAAAGACCCGGGGTTTTATCTTCATCAGGCCTCTTGAGTCAGGACGGAGTCCTACTAATCCTTGCCGCAGAGCTGCTTGTTACCCAGCGAAAACGTTTTTTGTCCCGGCCTGGCTGTGCTTACTTTGGAGGCTTTACTGTGACAGGGAAAATCCTGCTTCCTCCAGGAGTTAAGCTCTGTGTTTTTAGTGCAGGAGCGACAGTGTACTGAATCAGTTCTTCTGGATGAACAATGTTGACCTTTTGAGTTTCTTGTGAGGACATACAGTACCTAAAGCTGGAGCGCTGGCACTCCTGCACCGGACTGTTGTCGGGACAAAAAACAGACCACTCGGTTAGCAAGGACAGGAGAAGAAGAAGAAGAAAAAGAGCACAAACGTCAGTCAAACTGAGTTACTGGGAGCCTATTATAAGCCTTTATGTTAAACAACCACCCAGCCAACACATATTTTAGGTGTCTTATCTGTTTTGCTACATTTAGGTGAGTGTTGGAGTTATTTATAACACAGTATAAAAGCAAAACATGGTTATGGAATAAGTAGTAAGTGATGAAGTATTATAGAAAAAACATACTGAACCAACTCAGTGTATATAAAATATTCCAATATGTTTGTTTTTTTCCTCTTTTTCACTTCTTTGTCTAAACACTGAAAACCCTATTTAATTGCTACCTGCCTACATCCTCAGCCAATCATAAAGGAGAAGCTTAATAATAAACCAACCAAACCAGTGAGCTGTGGAAGTGAGCTCAGCCATGCCTGTGAGTCTCAGATGCAACAGGTTAAAAGGGTAGCAGGTAGTAGAGACAGAGCAATGGAGAGGATCAGTGAAGAGTTTGCGTCCTTATATGGTAATGGATTAAACAAACACGCTGCATACAGACAGATTGTAACACATCATTGGAAACTTTTAAATGGTTATACGAAAATTCACAAGATTTCCTAGTGGGAACGAGGTGTATTCCGGCTTATCAAGTAGAGAACAACATTGCCGTTACCATTAAATAAAGAAAATCTTCCTTGGATTAAAATGTTTTTTATAGTTTCAGCAATACTCAGATTTTGCTCCTTTACTCTCAATATTTATTTGATTGCATCAGTCACACCCAAAATAAGAACTATATCTGTATTAGTGACCACAAGGCACATTAGTGTGTAATGTATAAGGTCTTTCACATCTTTAGCTCCCCTTGTGGCCGACTAAAGGCATGTTAACAACAACATAAACCGTACCAAAGATTCGTTTTTTTTAATGTAAAAGTTAACAGAAACCTTTGGGAATACCAAAGTTGAAACAAGGTTTCCACCAGTCAATTGATGTAAGAGCTAGTTAACACTGCAGCACAACTAGCAAAAACGGGAAGTCAGAAAAGTAGCAGCTTGAAACAAATCTAGTCTATTTTCCTTATGATTATCCTTAAAATTAACTATACAGTCATCATTGCAAACTTAGCTTTGATGAATATCCATCTTGTCGTACACAATTTAGAGCTATTTATAAATATAAATTAAAGGTAGGACATCAGCAAAACATTCATTATTTTGGGGGAAATAAACTGTGGCACAGAATGTATAGTTACTAGAAAACAAACAAAACTGTTCCAAATACAGTTTTTCTTCAGTTAAGAGTCAAGTGACTATTTGGTGCTTCAATTTATTTATTTTCATCCATTTTCTCAGAAGTAATCTGGCCCATAACAGTATTTTAAATCAGAACCATATTTAGGGAAGTTAATCAACCTGTAAGGGAGAAACCTAAAGATACATTTCTAAGCCAAAATCCTGGTTCATTGCATAACAAATGTACAATCTGATAAGGAATTTAAAAAATGTACATCCAATATATGCCGAAAGCGTAATTTTATGATACACGTGAAAAAAAAAAGATCAACTCACTTAGGGTATAGTCTTTGCTGTGTGCAGGTGAAAGCTGGATTGGAGATAAATACTCTGGGTCTCTTCCTCTGGTGCCATTCAGCTCATCCTTGGGTTCTCTCTTTTTATTCAGTTTCCCTGGCAGAGTTTGGTACTTGCTCAGCTCCATTTGGGGACTCTACAGAATATAACATAAAGGTTACTATTATTAATACCCTGGTTTAGCAGGGTACATAATATTGTATATAACATACATAAAACTATCCATATATAATTGGACACGCCCAAAAGTCACACAATGTGTGTTGTTTCTCTTTATTTTAAAACGAACACGATCCTAAAACATGTTTGTTATTCTGAGTATACCAGGCTCTGTTAATCTCATAAATAGCTTGAGTCCCAGTGCGTGAAATTGTGCTTTGAGCAGGTCTTTCAAAAAGTAGATGGGCTGGTAATGATGTGAAATGTCCTTTTGCTCCATTGCGTAACAACATGTCCTCTGGAGGTTGGATGTCTGCAAGAATCTCAGCAGGCATCAAAGTCAGCGGGGGCCTCTGAAGGAACGACTGGAGAAAGGCCAACAGACAGAAACAGCTCGGAGGCAGTGATGATGCCGAGCACTGCAGACAGCCACTTCAGGTAGGTCTCAGCCCTTTTGTTTTTGTGTGTATGAATATTTTATTCTTTTGAATAGGAGAATAGCAAGCTTTTTATTTATAAATTTTTTGTAAAAGGGGAACTTATAAAAAAATAAAAAATAAACAGGTTGAACTTGACACAGCAGTTCATTAGGGACAAAAAGGAAAGTGCAGCTGAACTGTCATATCACAATGTTTTGTTAGATTTAACAAAGTGGACAGATTTGATGTATATAGGTGGTCATATTTTCTCTTTGCTACTTAGTGTTGGAATTCAGTTATAAGGCGTATATATTTAAAAAAGGATCTGACTTTTTATTTATTTATTTTTTGAAATAAAATGGCAAAAAGTTATGTAATGCCTACACCAAATTTAAACATAATGAGTAACAACAGACTAATTAAGCTGATATCAGCCTCGCCATAGACAAATAATGAGTCTACAAATATATTTTGCATAAACGGAAATGTTTATGCTTAGAAGTCATTTAATTACATCTGGCAAACTTTTAGCTGCACAATGCACTGCTGAAATGGTGTGGCTGTGTTTATGTGTAGCAAAGAATCTAACAACAGAGGTATTTGTGTCAACCTTTGTTTCTTTACTGTATCTACCATAAAAAAAAGAAAACGTCAGAAGACAAACAGAAATATAAAAAAGATCATAAACTGTGGATAACTATTTATATACACATGTAGCAGTGATCTTTAGTGTGTAAATATGAAGCTTGTAGTACTAGGACGCATGACGACATGCAGCAGCTCAGTACCTCTGGCCCTACGTCTGATTCGGTTTCAACTGGCTGGATCTCTCCAGCCTGAAAGCGACAGAAAGAGAGGAGAAACAGAAACATGCAAATGCGAAGAATTAGCAGGTTAGCAGTCCCAAAGATTAAAAGACCATGGAAGAAGTTAGGCCCTCTTTACAGAGGATTAAGACCGCATAGTAATTATTGAAAGCCAGAGTGTGGAAGATCTTTGCTGATTTTTTGTGAGAATGCTCTGGACTCTTTATCACATGTGATTGAAGGTGAGAGTTTAAACTATTTTGGACAGGCACAAAACTACCATAGGTATTGGTCCATCATCGTGGTGGCTGCACACTGATGTGGGTTAAGTGGCTGCAGTGGCAGCTTATTTAAGCATGTAACAATGCAAACAATGGCATGTTAGTTCATCTGGGTAGTTGAACTGGTGACACCAGGCTTTGGCAGAATCTAGTACTTCATTGTAGAAACAATGCAGTGGCAGTGGTCCAAGAGTGTTGTTAAAACTCTTGCCACCATAGCTACTAAATGCATAACACCCAGAAGTTGCTTTTGCTTTAGGCATTAAAAAGCACGACAGCATCCAAACCTTTGGCACTGTTTAACATACATAACATAACACAACTCCCACCTCAGAAAATCTGTACTTTCTTCCAAATTGTGCCCAGGCTGGACGCTAATTGCCGGTAGACTGACGGAAGTTGTAACTTATGTTTTTTAGAGGTTTTAATTTAAATGCAAGATTTACTTGGTATATCAAAGTCCTGGCATGACACTTAGAATTGAGGAATAAAGAGGAGGAACAACTATAGCAATTGCTCCAGTTGTATATAATACAAAAAAATCTTTAGTTTAGGCTTTAGAACCTCAGTTTGATTGCTTCACAGGGATCAATAACCTTATAACATGCATGCTTTTATACAGCTGACAACTAATGACAACTGATGATGCATCCCTATCATTAGTTACTGCCTTAAAGCACAGGAAGAAGTGCATTAAGCTTTAGCCTTACAGTTTGTCTGTTAAAAAATTGATGGTAGAGGCGCTGCAACCTCCCATATACACAGATGTTGTATACATGGTAGGTAATTAAACATCCTAGTGATGATATGAATAAGCATTGAGGTAATCGCCCTTGACAGCAGTTTGGAAATCCTATTTATTAGGTGCTGGGAATAGTATTTAGGGGCATTGCGTCTATTTTCATACAGAAAGTATGCTTTTACAAACTTTCACAGTCCAGCAACAGTGAAAGGTGTCCATGCAGACCTTTGATGCTGGGTCTTAATCTGGTGTAAAGGGGGCCTTCAACGAAGATGAGATATTTATTTTAAGATGAGATATTAAAAAGAAACACGGAAGCAAATAAAGATGGCGGAATTTGATGAATAAATTAGCTGATTAGTTTGCAGTGTTTAAAGAACTGACTGGTGGCAGGTAAGAGACCTTTTGAAATGATCCGCTCTGTAACTCTTCAAGACTATTGGAGAGTAATCTGCGGCGGTGCCTGAAAAAAAAGAAAAAAAAGAAAACCAGCATATATTTTAACAAATCTTTTATCCATCGTAAGGCAAAGAGACAAGTTGTTTGAGGACTTACAATGATCCGTTCAGGAAACTTGTATCCCCAGTAGTCGCCAATGAAGTGTCCATCGAGTTCTGGTAACTGCAAGAAATGGCACATGGACTTAGCTACTAGTTACAGTAGTAAAATTTGGGTGAGAGCGTTTGCTCTGTGTACAAATCATGGTTTTTCACTGCATTGTATGTTGCATCTTTATTTGTTTGTTGCATTTTTTTTTTACCTATAGTCCAATTCTCTCTGAAAGGGAGACGAATACAGCATGAGTGGGGAAGATCCTCTTGATGACATCTGTCCAGGATAATAAAACATTTGAGACTTTAAACATAAACATTTAAAACCACATGGCTAAATTTAACCACATTTTCTAGGTCTTGAGATCACCTCTGATCTGATGTTATCAGTATGAGCTTTGTGTGTGATAGCTTTTAGCTTCAAATTGCTACTCAGCTCCTCTTCACTACTTCCTGTTGATTAACAATAAAGTTACAACACAAAAAAGTTTGTTAACTGAGTTTTTTTTCATAAGCACAAAACACAAGTATACGTCTTACCATGTGTGAGTGCCATAACTTCCCTAATTTTTCTATATTGGCCCAGCAGGATAGTCAGCTCTTCTATTCGACGATCCTGTAATCATCAAATCCAAAACATGTGGAGCTTTTCAGTCACATAATAATACTAATCATAAGATTAACCATATAAAAAGGCCTTTGATTTACCTTTTCATCATTTGAAGCCAACAAAGACTCCATCCCCACCTTCAGCCTCTGGTATTCCTGATCTAACCGGAGAAAAAGGAGACTTTTTTTAAACAGATCCTGCACAGCTTTCATGTAAGTTCCTTCACGCTCTCTGATGGGCGCCTGGAGCAGTGCAGGAGACAGATGTGACAGCCATGCTAACACGAATAAACAAGCAAAACAAACGCACGGTGACAGCACAAGTGGCCACACGGCATCACCTGGAACGGACACAGCAGGCTGAGAGTAAAATGCGAATGAGGTCAGCGCAAATCAACCGGCACTCCATCAGCATCCTTTTAAATACAGATATATAACCTAAAACAAACCACAACATTTTTGTTTCTGCATTTCCAACGGCCAACACAATTGGAGTTGATAAAGTACTTAAATAATGCTCAGAAGTAGTCATTTGGATTTTTCCCAGTCACCTACTTTTTTGCTACGAATATAGCGGTAATTAAATAATTGGGCCAAGATCTAACCTTCTGCATTGCATTTTAAAGTTGTGGTTAACTTGGGTGTAATTATTAAACCAACAAATTCTTAAACCTAAAAAAAATAAGTTGAGTTGCAGTCTAGACCTGTTACTTTTTTTTTTTTTTTTTCAATATTCGACAGGCACTTAAATAATTTTTAGGCTGGAACATTTATGATATTTACTTTCAGTGACCTACAGAGAAGTGCATTACTCTTTTTTCCCTCTGTCATTTTCAGAAGACACATATTATTAAACTATTCTTAGATAATTAGGCCAATCTCTTCATACTGATTCTGGTTAATAAGATAACTCACTGGTTAAAATATGTTGATGGGAAAAAGGTGGTAAGCTGTGGTTAGTTGGATGTGATATCATTATTGTAATATTTACAACAATAAAACATTTGAATGTTTTCCTAATATAGCATAGCACAAACAGGGAGTCAGAGACCAGCAGCTGTGTGTCTAATAGTTTACTTAAAATGTAAGTATGTATTTTAACATGGGATATTCTGAGTAAACAAATTTAAGGTTTCATTTTCACCTTTTTAGTGTGAGATTTTTTCACTAATGTAAAAGAGCAATTATGTTAATATGTTGTTAAATAAATGTTTTGTCACACATCTCACCATTTTTCATGCATGTGTTGTGTTTTAAATAAAAATAAAAATAAACACAGCAACTTATACAGCATTCAGCGCAAACAACAGAAATCATGTACTCTAATTTTTCTTATATTTACAACTTCATCTAATTGATTAAAGCTTCAATTTTAGCTAAAAGGCAAAGTCTTTACAATGTGCTAATTTAAAAAGATGCATGAGGTTTTTGCGCATTTCAAATGTTTTGTTCAAAACACACAATCCTTTCAGCTCCAGTTTCAAATCAAACCGGCCCTTCTGAAACCAAATTAACACATTTCCAATTACTTGAAGTTCTTTCTTTTCTAATGTGCTGAAGTGTGGGTTTTAATAACCGAATGTTTGGCCTGAAACTGGACCCATGAGAACCACCAAGCTCACCATGCCTTACATTTGTTAATCAGCTGCTTGATATACACCTCCTCTGAAGCAGAGGGCAGCAGAGAGTCAAGAACAGACAAAAAAAGTTGTCAAAAGAGAGAGGGACAATTTGGTTATGTGTTAAGAGTAATCAAAACTGACAGGCGTGCAGATCACTGGCTGCCTCTCACACGTCAGATCTGACTGATGTGGGGCTGCGCTGGTTAGTTAGGCTGTCAACTGTGCGTACCTCTCTCTGTGCTGTTGTTGGCGCTGCTGCCTCTGGCCAGCAGCTGAGTCTGCAGGCACTCGATCTCTGTGTCTTTGGAGGCCAAAAGCTGCTGCAGCTCAGAGATTTCTGCCTGTGGACAGAAGCAAAGTAGATAACTGTGAACTGAAGCTTTGACTTCTGGGTCACTGAATATCAAAATGGGTTTGAGGCAAACAGTCCAGCTGTAGTCTTTCAACCGGAGTTTTCCATAATCTAGAACAATATTGTTTGGTTAACGAGTGTCAGATTCAAATCTATATATGTCAAGGCGTTGCAAATGAACAGAGTAATAAAACTAAATTGTACTGTGCCATTTTTGGTGTGCAAGTCGAATATTGTTAGTGGGCCCCATTAACGAGGTGGACTATTATCAACATCAGATTTACACTTTTCAATTCAACTGTGGGATGTTGCCAGTGGAAAACCTACTGACCAAAAACAACAAGATTTAAAATTTGCTATTTCTTTCAGGAGTTTCAAAAATATGAATGCGGGATATAGATTTTATCTGGACAAAACCGCTGCATTATAGAGTCTCACCATCCATGCAATCTTGTATATAAAGTGAAGACTGAAAAAAATCAGAGCAGCTGAATTATTTTTAGTTGTCTGCTTCTGACCATGAGAGTGACCAAATACGGACATCAATTTAAAAAAAGAAAAAAACAAAACAAGAAAACAGATTGCTTTACAACATACATTTATCAGTAAAAAGGAAAGCTGTGAACCAGCTATAGCACAATTATGATGACACATCTGCAACAGAAAAAGTGAGAGAAGAGAGCCAGCACATTGTTTGGGTTGAGCTCAAAAAGAAGAGGCAGGCAAAAATATTACACAAAATAAATAAATAAATTCAGAAGCGACAAGACTGAGGAGCGAGAGGAAGAGGAGGCACCTGTGCGCTGCGCCAGCGCTCCTCCCAGTGTTGCTTCTCCAGCTGTGTGTGCTCCACAGTCAGCTTGAGGCTGGACAGCTGGGTCATGAGCGACTGGTAGCACACATGGAGAGAGTAAGAGATGGAGAGCTAGAGAGGGGATAACAGGAAGTGGGTAATCATGGGTGAGGGAGGGAGAAAAAGTGAAGAGAGCAAGCCAGAGAGGAGTTAAGATAGGAGAAGAGGAGACAGAAAGAGAGTGAAAGAAGGAAGGGGAAGGAGAGGAGGAAGGGAGCGTTGTGAGCAGAAAGAAGCAATGGCTGTTTGACCTTCAGATTAAACAGTAGGAAGAAAGGCGATAGAGATGTTTGTTAGTTTTTAACTTTGCTGCTTAGTCGACTAAAGCAAAATAGTTTTAAAATTATGGAAAAAAAAAACAGAAACGGTCCAAATTCTAAACAAATTAAGAAAAAATAATAAGTGCACAAAGGATTTTTTTTTTTTTAACAAGGATCTGATAAGGAGCTGGGTTAAAATGCTGCATTAAAATAATCTGCTGAGTCAGAATAAGTCTGTTGATGGGAAAAATGAAGATTTTCTTTGGCAATAATATGAAACTATATGAAATGTTGATTGTACATTGTTTGATTTAAAGATCTACAGTTAGCTATTGTCTCAACATTTCAAAAAAAACCATTTGACTGCCAACTATCAAAATTTTAAAAAAAGGTTAATTTTTTATTGCTCAAATCTAATCGAATTATGTACAGATCTTAGGATGTCAGTATATAAACAATATATAGACAAGAGTTTAAACATAAAAACTCCAACTACCACAAATTAATCCTTAAATTCCTACAAATCTGAGGTTTTCAATGTTTACTTGTGGAAATCAGCAACTTCCTGTCTGTGCTGTTTGTTTGTTTTTTGGTTTATTTTTTCTGTGAAACTTTTTTGTCTACTTAAACACTCCAGTGGTTTACTTCAACCTATATTGGCCTCCTTTGTGATAACTGAGACAGATCTGATATAACGAGACTATATAAGCTCTGCAGCTACCTTTCCTTCTGCATCATACAGCCACTAACACAAAGAGAACATCCGTTTCGTTTTCTGCTACTCTTCCTGGTAAAACATACAACATGTGACATGTGCACCCACATATGAGCGGAGCGATTCATCTCTGTATACCTTGGTGGCCCTGAGTTTCCTCTCATACTGCCACTTTTCTCCCTCCAGCTCTTGCACTTTGGTCGTCAGCTGCTTCACGTCTTGAAGCAAATCCTGCAGACAATCAAAACAGGTCAGTGAGTTTAGATGGCTTAAACAACAGATTCACCAACAGAATGAAATTTGATTCCAAACATCAGGCTGATGTTCAGTGCAGTTACGAAAGATCTCCAGGGCCGGATAGTGCTCTGGTTAATATAGGGAAACATGATCCCCCTGAAACAGACACCACAGCGTGCAGTTATAAGCAGCCAGGGAAAGGATAAACCCCCCAAAAAACATAACTGGAAGGCATCCAGGTACCACATCTGCCAGCTGACCACTATCACTGTATGAGGGAAACCTTGTAAAGCCATAATTATGGTTACATGAACCATCCAACTGGTCAGAGTATGAGGAAGCAGACATAAACCTTGTTAGTAACCAGAGCAATGATCATCATGCCAACAAACGACATCCGATACAGTAACACCGCAGCGCTGACACAAAAACATGAAGTCAAAGAGATTTATGAAAAGGAATTTGTTTAAGGTGAAAACCATCTTCCAAATGTTTCAGCTATTTAATGAGCTAACTAAAGAGAGATTGCTAAAGATCTACCGTCAGACAGTTGCAGCTCCCTTCGTTTGCAATCGGGGTCAAAATGTGTAAAATAGGATGACTAAAAAATTCCAATTAAAAATTATTTATAGAAGTTCAACTTTTGATTTTAATTAGATGAGCTAATTTGACCTTGAAAACGATGGTTTTAAACAAAATCCTGCACCACAGTTGGTGGCACTCCTGCTTTTCAATGCACTGTACATGTTTGGCCCAGAGCAGTTTTCTGTCTAAGTCAATCAGATTTATGTGTAAAATAAAAAATAAATAAAATCATGGATCGCAGGGCCCTCAAAAGAGAACCAGGCCTGCAGCATCGTATATTTCTTTTACACATCTTGACAAGGAGTGCAAATGAGTTTGAGCAATGATTAGACTGCAGCTCCTCAAATGAGTGAAACCATTTGGAAAATGAATCGAAAGTTGGTATTTCTGACAAACCCACAGCAGAGTATCGCCCCATCATCCTGCTAGGACGCATACAGTTCAGTCACTCCCCACATGCACACTCATACACAAACAAAAGGGTTTGTTAGTTTGATTCCGTGGAAAATTCTAAATCCAAGCAGGGATTTTAGGACTGGTTAAAAACAAGAGGAGAAGGAAAAATGGAAAAGCAAATCTGCTATCACTGTCCATACATGCACTGTCTGTCTTTCTCCACTAGGTTTCAGCGGAGCAGAGCACAGGTTTGACCCAACGTTTGGACTGCTGCTCTGGACCGGTCTGCAACTCGGGTCCCCCTGTTGGGCCTCCTTCTCCTCGAGGGCACGTTTCTCCTGGAAGCGTGTGCTGATCTCCTCCTGAAACTTGCACAACTGTTCCTGCAGCTCACTGATGGAGTTTACCATAGACTGGCTCGGGCAGAGGGTAATGAGCAGTGGTGGATGATGTCAAATGGAGAGATGTAAGGAGAAGGAAAGAGAAATATATTGAAGTTAGCTGCAACAATAGGATGACAAAGGAGAGAGGATGTTCAACGGACCGTCTGTCTGTACATGGAGTTAGTTGTTCTCACATGTTGAACTCTCCTTGCTGCTGATGGAAATAGATTTTTAAAGAACGGCAAATATAAAAACATCAAGTAAAAAAATAAATAAAACAACACACACAAAACATTTCTTTGAACAAGGAAAATAAAAATCTGAAAACTGTCAATTGGAGCAGTAACAAATGAATGAGATAGCCTCAGGTCAAATAAAGGCTAGGCATCTTTCCTCACCATCTCACATTGCTGAAATAGTGTGAGACATAGATACATGTTTAAGTATGCAAACCTTACACAGAGCCAGGCTTTGTTTGTACTCTGCTTCCCTACAGGTGCCGTGGGACACATGACAGGAGCGGAGGGGATGAGTTTGCCTACAAGTTATTCTGGGGTCAGCAGTGGCAGAAAACAAACAGTCCAGACAGGTTTGGAGAGCTGACGACAGAAACATCTGTAGCATGGCGAGTAGATAATTCACAGCGACCTGTTAGGTAGGCTGCACTATGCTATTTACAGTACCGTTCAAAAGTTAAGACCACCTTAATTTTCCCATTCCTGTCTTCCATGGAAGAAGACAGTCTTATGATCTTTCATGGTGGCCATGTTTAAATAATTCTCCTGGATTAATGAGTTTCTGATAAACTGGATTTAAGATGCATTAAGATGCATCTACAGCATGCAAAGATAAATAACAAGCTACAAGCTCCTTGTAGGAGGAAAAATCTAATATTTCCCTGAGCCTAAAGTGAAAATTCAAAACTGCTTAGCTGCTGAGCTTTTAAACAGAAAACAAAAGTAATTTACAAAATAAATCTAGCTAAATTAGCTGGATTAAATTTAAATTTACCACAACAAATTAAATGTTTTTTTAAATTATTTATATACATTTCATGGGCGTAAAATCAAGTTATATGTGGTTGTGTTCAACAGTTATTTACAACAGGAATAGCCTTTCCCTTTGTGTGACTCTAATATTGTTTCAGATCATTTCTGGATGGAAAATTAAAAATGGGATGTTACGCACAATTAAAAAAAAGTTTACCACAATGGGACTGGTGTAAGGCAAAGAAAAAAAAGTGTCATAATTACAACTAGTTTAAACTTGAAATAGTTCTTAAATGTTATATTTCTTTACAAAAGCCAAAGGTAAGCACGACAAGAAATAAAAATAAAAATTGTTTTCATTGAATTATCAAGTATTTGACTGAAAAATAAAAAATAAATGGTCCAAATATAAAATGTTAAGAAAAGACCTTAAAAAAGCTTCTCTTTACTTAAGGACAGTCTGGTTGGGTGGAAAAAACAGTAAGTGATACGTATGAACTAAATTAAAATCCAGCAAAGTTTAATAATAACCAGACAGAAGTCCAAGACTTTGGACTAAGGTGCAACAATCTTAACAATCAAAGAAGCCAATTTTCACAACTCGTCCATCTTTCAAAGAATAGAACAACGAGACTGAGCAGATGAGTAGATAAGACGCAGAGAGATAAAAATCAGAAGCAGTGGCACAAAGACAAAAAAGGGTATATATAATTTGTGTTATACAAGAAACATGGTAAATGCTTGCCGCGAAAAACAGCCTCCTCTCAGAGTCATGTGAAATCTTTTAGCAGCCTGTTGAATAACCCGAAAAATACACCATCAAACAAAACCCGTCATTTCCAGACGGTCGGCAGTTGGCAACGACACGTTCTGTGTCGTGCTGGTGTGGCTTCCTAAGGTGAAAGTGTTTTACCCCCAGGAACGCTCAGAATGGATGCCTGTCATTCCTGCTGACAGCTTACTGGAGCCTCACAGCTGCTACCAAGCGCACACAAGCACACATCATCGGCTTCAGTGACAAAACGCAGACCAGTTCTAGCTTTAAATCTCACTGACAAAACCTAAACGAAGCAGCTTTGCAGAAGAAATTTCAATTTTACAATGTCTAGCAGAAAACGAACGCTGAGAGAGGAGGCTAACTGAAATGTTTACCCTCTGACAGCATAGATGTATAATTTACTCTCTCTAGATTGGAACAAACAAAATGTTTAAAAAAAAAAGTTCCTTCTTTACATTGGTGATCTCTTTCATAGCATTCGTTTCGTGTCTCACTATGGGAACGCCCTCGGCGTGACCTGATCAGAAGCTCCAACTACACTCCACCAACCTTGATTGGCTGGGGATAAGTCTGTAAGTGCCATGGAGAGGGGGCATGTCCCGCCACGTACCTAAAAACCTCTTCCAAAACCTCTTCTCGCTACGAGCAGAAGTTCCGACTCGTTTCTCGCTTTCGCCTGCTGTTCTGGAGCTTAGCTTACTGCTAAACTGTCCATAGATACGAGTGCGAACTCGATCGTCGGGCGCTTGGTTCCAGATTGGTAGTGTGTGCCGGGACAAAAATCAGCGTTCAGTCTGTTGCAAAACAGCACTGCTAGCTGTGAGGAACTGTGCGGGGTAGAAATACACTTGTTTTTCACTCGAGTAGCATTACTCCATCGGTAGCAATACCAGCAGAAGTAGCAATACTTCACAATAAAACATTTTTTTTTAAACTTTACTAAAGCATTTAGCATGGACGCTGGAAAGGCTGACGCTAAAGCGGGCTTAAAACCTGCGAGCTTGCCTGTGTGGAAATAAAATTTCGAGTTGGGACACTCCCCAATTGTGTGTGACGTGTCTTGGCTTAAGGCATGCCCAAGCATCGTAGTGCTCTCACTGTAGCCGGCTCTCACTCAATGTGCTGCGTCGCTGTCTGGCCCGTCAGTTGACACTGTCCGGAGGCGACCCCATCCTGGCTTCTGCTGCAGCTAGCCAAGAAACGGCGGCTTAAGGACTGACATCGGTCCTTGATGCAGAACCAGGACCAAGCTGGGGCGATATGCTTGATGCTGTTAACTCGTTGCCACTGGATGAGAGCGACCATAGATTCACAGCTTACCCGCTCGATTAGCGCATGGCAGGTGATGATGACGCAGACTCTGATGCAGGTTCAGAGCTTCTCATCACAGACGAAGATGAGGATGATGAACCGCCTCTGGTGCTCCGAGGTCGGGTTTCAGCCAGGCTGGTGACGGTGACCCTTCTTCTTCTGCCTTGGATGTGGACCTGCATGACGTGTGTAAACGCGCCACAGTGATCTTAATATCCAGTGGCCTGAAGTTCAGGCTGAAGCAGCAAGATCACGTTCGACGGCAAAAAGCTGCCAAAAGCCAAAAGAATGCGAAAACAGTTCCTGCCTTTCTTCCCTGAGTTGCTGGAGGAATTTTCCGTTTCCTGGCGCAACAAACCGTACAGGGAAAAGCACCCATTGGCGGGTGGCTCGGTTGTAGACTGCGAGGGACTGGACGACCACGGTCTCCGCCAAATGCCTCGAGTTGAACCAGTGGTGGCAGCGCACCTTCACCCGAAAGCTTCGATGTCCTCGGGTGGGTTGGCTACATCCCTCCCTTCAGCAGCGGGCCGCTTCCAATCAAACCTGACGGAGAAATCCTACAAGGCAGGTGCTCTATCAGTTTGCACCATGAACACCTCTTCCATGCTGATGGCGTATCAGGCGGAGCTGGAGGAGGAGATAACTGCATCCCCAGCCGCTGCCCTTTGGGAAGAAGTGTGTATCATCACTGATCACTGTTTTCAGCTCCATAAAGTGACGATCCAGGCTATGGGGAGACCTATGGGGCTCATGGTTCTGCAGGAAAGGGCTAGATGGTTAAACTTAACCACGCTTTCCACAAGGGAAAAGGAGGACCTCCTTGACACCCCCATCACCCCGGATGGCCTGTTTGGTGCAGCTGTTACATCCATGCAGAAAAGGTGTGAGGAAAAGAAAAGGGATGATGAAGCTTTAAAGCTGTGTCTCCCAAGATGGGCCCCGGCGTACACAGCCACCGGTCCCACATCCCAGCGTCAAACATTCGCCCAGGCTGTCGCGCGTCTGCCTCCCACTTTCAGAATCCCGAAGCTACCGAAAACCCAGACGGCCGCTAATCCTTCCCCGAAAACCACGGTTGTTAAGGGGTCGTGGCCGCAGAAACCCGAAGCCGCTCACTCGGATCAGCCGCCGCCTATGTCCACCCAGGCGGTGAGGAGGAGGAAGCGTTTGGCCTGACAACTTTTTGGAAGTCGGAGAGCGAGCAGGACTCGTTCTCAGACACAGCTCCGCTACCGAGCCCTTCCATAGAGTTCCAAAGTGCGGGGCACGAGCGAGGGGATGTCCAAGCTAGCTCAGTGCGCACGAAACGGGGACCGTGTTCAGTTCGGGATGTCCCGCATTGGTCCGAGTTGGGGATGTCCCACAAGCACTGCTTTTTGTCACAGAACATTGAACTTTCACAAGCTGCCGCATCCAGGCGAAAGGCCGAGGGCGCAGCTAAAAATGTTGCAAAACAAACAAAAACCAATAAGAGGGGAGATTGTTTGTCGCTTCCTGATAGGGGCGCGGCCTCTCCCCCCCACAAGCAGTCATATGACCGAGGGACACCTGTTTCACAGCGGTAATTTGTTGTCTCCACGTCTGTGCAGACGATTACTGGATGTGATGGCCTCATTTTTGGACGTTGTTCCACTAGGGCACCTCGATATGAGGGGAGTCCAACGTTGGGTGGCTTCTCAGATGATGGGTTTACACAACCCCCCTGAGTGAGGGTCTCAGCCACCTGCAGTGCAGCTCTACGTCCCTGGAGAAGTATAAACTTCCTAACTCAGGGCGTTCCTATGGGCACTATACAGAGCAGAAAAGTGGTGACCACAGATGCCTCCCTGTCAGGCTGGGGGGTGGTCTTCGAGGGGAAATCAGTGAATGGGGCATGGGACAGACACATGCGTGCGTTCCATATCAGTTATCTGAAACTGCAGGCTGTTCTCCTGACACTGAAACATTTCCTTCTTTTTCTAAAGGTTCATCACGTATTAGTCCGGACAGACAACAAGACTGTGGTGGCATACATAAACCGACAAGGGGGTCTGAGATCCCAAAATCTTCATATGCTGGGACACAAACTGGTCATTTGGAGCAGCAGCCATTTTCTGTCCCTAATGGCCACTCATTTCCCAGGAGTGTTAAACCGGGGAGCAGACCTTCTCTCAAGGGGGAACCCTCTCTTTGCAGAATGGAGGCTTCACCCCGAGGTAGTCAGGAGGATTTGGCTGCGTGCAGGCCTCAATAGACCTGTTTGCGTCTCTAGAAAACACACAGTGCCCTCTGTTTTTCTCCTTTCACGACCGGGAAGCACCTTTGGGGGTGGATGCTGTCAATGATCCTCATTGTGCCTCAATGGCCATCGAAGCACTGGTTGGCAGAGATAATCAGAAGCAAAGGAAGCAAACGAAATACCCATTCAGTGCTCTGTAGCTACCAGTTTGACTTTCCTGCAGGACCTGCTGGATAAGGGTAAGGCATTTTTTCCATCATAAAAGTGTACTTGGCAGCAATCTCCGCTTGCCATATCGATTTTGGTGGAAAAACCGTGGGACAGCACCCCTTGGTTGGCCAGTTTATGAAGGGGGTTTGTCGTCGGCTTCCTGTCTCAAAACCCCGGCCCCCATCATGGGACCTTCCCCTGGTTCTAGATGCTTTGATGGATGCTCCATTTGAGCTCCTGGAACAGGTTGATTTGAGATTTGTTATTCTGAAGACAGCGCTTTTACTGGCTCTTACCTCAGCTAAGCTGGTGGGTGAGCTTCATGCTTTCTCTGTGAACCCAGCTTGTACCAAATTTGCAGGGAATAGAAGGGTGACCTTAATTCCTAACCCTGTGTTTTTGCCTAAGGTGTTGGGGTCATGTTCGGCAATAGACTTGGTGTCTTTTACCCCCACGCCTTTTTCCTCAGTGGCACAGGAGCGTCTTCATGGACTGTGTCCAGTTCGTGCCCTACACACTTATATGGATAAGACCAAAATGTTGAGAAAAAGTGACCAGCTGTTTGTTTCTTGGGCAAAAGGTCACCTCGGCAAACCTTTGTCAAAGCAGCGACTTTCCCATTGGATAGTTGCTGCAATTGCTTTAGCTTACACCTGTAAGGGACAGCGCCCACCTGAGGGCCTTCGTGCCCACTCTACACGAGGGCTGTCAACCTCATGGGCCCTCTTCAGAGGAGTTTCCATCCAGGAGATCTGTGCCGCAGCAAGCTGGGCCTGTCCCCATACATTTGCTCGGTTTTATAAGCTCGATGTCACAGCTCAACCGCTGGCTCATTCAGTGCTCAGCTTGGCATTTGAGGCACCAAGCTCCCATCGATGACTTATATTGTCAGCAGTTGGTCTTAGGTCTGCATCGCAATCCGGGAGTCAGGATTTTCCCATAGTGAGACACGAAACGAATGCTATAAAAGAGAAGTTTAGGTTACTTTCGTAACCCCGGTTCTCTGAGTAGCATGAGTGAGTGTCTCACCTAGCCACCCTCCACGCTCATTTGTAGCGAGGAAGAGGGTGTGACTTTTTTTAATGATTTGTCTGTGCAGGGCCGGTCCTATATATAGGTACGGGGCGGGACATGCCCCCTCTCCCTTGCACTTACAGACTTATCCCCAGCCAATCAAGGTTGGTGGAGTGTAATTGGAGCTTCTGATAAGGTCACACCGAGGGCGTTCCCACAGTGATACACTCACTCATGCTACTCAGAGAACAGGGGTTACGGAAGTAACCTAAAGTTTTGTACAGTAGTCAATATCTTGCATACTGCAGCAGTTAGTCACAGACAGGGCATCTCCACAGTGAGGTTTGCTATCCTGAAGCAATTCCCACTAAAAAATATTAGAACTTAATGAAAAAAGAAAACAAATCGCTATGATAAGTTACCCACAAGTCATTGTCTTTTCTCAACGAGAGTCATGTTGATTTAAGACCAGTAACAGCTAAAATGCAACAGAGCAAAACTTGAGAAAATGCAACTTACTTTCAACTCTTTCAAAGATTTTAAGTTTTAATAAATCCATCTGAGCAATATTCTATTTCCAAAGAATTAGTTTATTTAAAAAAAAAACTACCCACAGCTTTTTCCACACATGATTTTGTATAAGACAGAAAAACCACTGGGAAGACCACCGTCTGGCCTGAGAAGTCTGGATTTCAAGTTGCAAACAAGATGATTGAGTTTATCATGATGACTTAAGTTAATGCTTCAAGTTCAAAACATTCAAAAGGCAAAGAAATGTATGTCCTTTTTTTCAACCGACAGGACAAGTTCTGTAGTTCTGGGGAATTACTACAATAGATAGAGTAGGAGATCAAAGTAAGGATATCAGTTTTGGAAGGAACATAAACATCCATACATGTTAAGAAAGGTTTAACCAAAGTTTTATTTTTATTTTCTAAGAGAAACTTGCATTGAAATGATAAATTTCATCATTAAGAGTTTGATCACACCATGGATTCCTTGCAGAATCAAATTTCTGACATTGGTTGTCGCGTAGGATAGGATTTTTTTTGTCGTTTTTTTTTTTTTTTTTTACAATCACATCCTTTTTCACTTTGACTTCTTTTAATTATCATGTTACCTCCCACTCACTGCTCCTTCCTCTCCATGAGCTTCCACTGATGCTTATCACTCTCTGTTTCTGTCACATATCTCTGGCCCCTGCATGTCTAAAGTGCTTCATCAACTCTATTTAGCAGAAGCGCAGCCCTGGTTCTTTAATGATCAAACTCCGAGCCACAACAGTAGTCTTAGGATCCGCTGTGCCAGTGTGAGGCAGCTTAGTGTCAAAATGAACAAACTGCACACAAACAAAATAGACAAGACAAAAAAAGACAACTCAACGGATGCAGCTGGAACACATGCATTTGAGGGTTATTATTTGAGACCCATTAAGTTCTTAAGGTTATTGTTTGTACCTTCAGTGGAGTAGAAACTTGCTACTAACCTGAACAGAAACTCAGATTCGTGGACTCACTGCACGCAACCTTTCACTTCTCATAAATTACACCTTCTAGGCGGGTTTTAATGCAACTGCTGTGACTCTTACGAATTTTTTTGTTTGACTTTGAAAATATTATAATCCTAAATTATATAACTACATTTCAACCATTAATGTAGGTAACAATCTGTTTCTGAATACAGCATTTCACCCTAAAGCCATCTGTCAATTTCTTTAACGGCCTAAATGTGAAGTGTGCTTTCTTTCAAAATACTTTTTAATGAGACTACTTCTGTACTCTGAACTTTCGTGGCTGTTGTCGATACGTCCACAGAGACTGTTCGATGTGTTCTGGCTTGTTTGAGGGTTTTAGTGCTCGGATGTGTTTTTATCATCAAGGATTTCATCGTTAACAGTACCAGCGAGTTTTGTTTTTTTGTAGCGTTGGAATGTTTTTGTTACATTCCTATTGCATATGGAAAGTTTTGAGAAAAAACAAAAACAGTTCTTTCATCACCTCATAAGTGCATATGTTACAGCAATAACTTCTGCTGGCATAGGTCAGTGGAAAAGCCTTTTATGGGTATGCGATTTGTCGATGGACTTTAGTAAAACGACTGTGACTATGCGTCTGAAAGTTTTTTTCTTGTTAAAACTCAAAATAGTATTCTGACCTGTTACACTTAGCCATAAAAATGAAATAGGAAACATTTAAAGCATGTAAATCTTTAGTTCCTTCCAGGCTTGATTCCCGCTGCTCGTGTATTGTTAATAAGTGAATGGAAAAATTACGATTAAAAGATTTGTTAAAAATGAGACAATGTTGGGTGCTCCAGCCAAACACACATCAGGAGGAATAGATACATTAAATGTGAATGCATGGCAGGAAAACCAGCCAGTTTAAAATAACTACATGAATAAGTGAATAAAAAATTAACATGCACATTTCTGATTGTCAAACATCCTGCTGTTGTGCCAGACGTTTGGTAAATCCCTGCAACAGGTAATACAAACAGGAAACTTGCCAGAAAACTTCATAGTTTTGAAAATGTTTGCATGTGTTGATAAATAGCATTTGTGACTACAAGTGTAAACACGTAAGGAAAGTTCAAACTTTGGAGTTGCAAATTTTAGATGTTAATGTTGCAATTTTTGGCATTTTTTTTCCTCATAACTTGTATTGTTTTCGGTTTTTGTTGTGTTTTTTGCAGCACTTTATAATAAAAAAATGTTATAAGAAGGATTTTGCTGAAGACTCACACTTTCTGAAGTGGGAGAAAAATGTGACCTGTGTTTATATGAAGCATGTTTAATGCAAATCTTCACCATATGTAGCTAAAGTATACGTAGAGGTATGCAGGAAATTTAAGGTAGAAAATTAATATGTTAAACATATTCGGAAAAGAAACTAAGATGGGCCAACTTAGTTAAGACATTTAGTGACCCTTTTTATTTATGCAACTTTATGCAAATATATATTGAAAAATTTTTAAATAGAAAAGAAACCAACAAATCATCAATTCCACTAAAAATATTAAATAGGACGCTACAATAAATGTTTTCATATATTCTTGGTTTGTCCAATTACCTTTTTTTTATTCTAATATGAAAACTGTGCTAAAAAGACCATCTTTATATGCAGATTATACAAACATGTATAATCTGCATATGTTAAAAGTCAAATTTTGCACTTTTTGTTGTCTCTGTAAAAAAGAAACATTGTTTGAGGAATAACACAACTGTGTAGACATTTCATACTTCAGCCTTGTTGTTCTTCATGTAGGCGGCGTCCTGATGGTTTGTGTTGGTTTGTGTGTCGTCCATGGAGACCAGCTTCAGTTTCAGGTAGGACACTTCGTCCATCAGATCCAGCTTCTGAGTCTCCAGAGAAGTCCTGCACCTCAGCTCCTTGAAAAAAACAAACAAATAATAAATGATGTAACTGAATTGCACATATGGTAGAAAGTAAATATAATACATCGCTTTGCAGGACCCTAGTAGAAATTGTTCCACAAATTGTTAATGCAGGGACTGAAGAACTAAACTCAGCACAATCTTCTTCCCACACTAAGACAAGTCTGGCTGGGGGACAAAGATCCCATAAAGCTAAATATAAATGCTCTCACATACACACACACAAACAGGCTTGCTGCGGACTATTAATATCGCTGTCCGTCATTGGTGTAGAGAAGAAAAGAAAGCACTTCTGAAAAATAGGCAGAATAGCGTTGTAGTTTCCCCTGAGCATGATAAACTTTGGTTTGTAACTCAGCTTTCGATCTTTCATCTAGAATACTTCCAATTCCCATTTTGTGTTTTCTAAATTCAAACTTAGTTGTGAAATTATGTGCTTTTTGCACAATACTTGTAAGGATAGGGAACAAATTTCTGGAGTACAATCATCCATCACTTCGGTCTTTCTATAAAGTCTTTCACTTTCTCTTTAGTTTTCCTAAAAAAAAAAAAAAAATTATTAAATAAGACCCCTCTTAAGACGGACTATCTTCCTTTCTGAAGACGTTAGCTGTGGAATCATTTAAAAAAAGATGATATATAATGTTAACTGACCTGATTCTGTGCTATTAAGATCATTCTGTTATAATGAACACAATTATCAATTTCATTTTGTAGAATTTTATATAACTTCAAATGACTGCTCTGCAGTCTTTGAGTGCATATGCATGTATAGTTTTGAAAAGGGTGACTGTTAGAGTCCATTTAATTGCCAATCGCATCAAAAGCAGTATTTACACAACCAATGCACCGCAACCACAAGCGGATTCATAAGTGGACATAGTAAACAAGTTGTGTCAACACCACGGTCACACAGACAGACAGGTCAAAGCCCATAATCACTCCAGTTTAGAAAATCTTCTTAGTTATGGCAGCTGACTGTCGGCTTGCAATCTCACACCAGCGTCACATTACATAGGGATAAGCTGCAATATTTAGAGCCGAGTTATCCGACGTCCGCAGTGGTCAGCCACAGCTCAGCTGCTTGACATTTGCTTCCACTAAATTGCAAAGAGGCAACATGTGTTTAATTATCATGTCCTTGAAACCACTCACTCTTCCCCTAATTGTAGATGGCTTTGAAAAGGCTTTGACCATCGAAAGATTGGGGCAAAAATAAATGCAACTAACAGAAATGTCTCAATCTGGACTCTAAAAGAAGTTGCGTTCATAAATACAGTAAATTTACTAATCATGGTGGAAATCAGATTAATGTCATCTGGTTTAAATGGGAGAGGACCCCCACTAGAGTTTACTTTTAAATATCTAAGCAAAAAAAAAAAAAGGATTTAAAACATATTGATCTCAATTCAAAATCTTCAGGTTTTTTCACTTACTCCAAGCTTCTATTTAGTTTGCTCTAAACAAAACATTTGTTTTTAATTTAATAAAAATGTTTATCTTAGCAGCGAAACAACCTTCCAATTGTGAGATACAATGTTACTATTCACACCTTCAAGTAATTTGTTTTACAATGTAAAAACATGTACCTGTATGATTCATGAAGAATTATTTTTATGACCTAGAAGTTCAAACCACAACTATGCCTTCTAAAATGTATTAATCAGTTTTCTCCAAGCGTAGTTGTGACATTTTATGTAAGAAAATCCAAAAACGCGATAAAAGTTTATTTAAAAGTACATTTTAAATTTTGACAAAGTTCTGGTAAAAAAGATGTTGATATTGCAAGAGGAAACAAAACTATAAGGACTTTAATAAGAAGTTAAAAAAATCCCTGTCATTTGATTTATATTGTATTCTATTCTGTAACTCTATTCTATTTTTGTTTAAATATATATGTATTCATTTATTTGATTCACATGAGTCCGATCAGGTATTGCTTCCTGTTCCCACCGCTGCATTGCATTACTGCTAAAATGTATACGAAAGATTTAAAAACTGCAGTTTCAGTTGGGAAATGTCATATGATGAAGACGCGTGGGAGTTTTGCCTCTAGGGATTATGAGTGCAACGTACTCTACATGTATTCTTCCTGTGGAGTAATTTCATGGTACTTGAGCTATTTTTGTCTGAGAGACAAGAACATCCATGACTCGACACGGAGAAAAATAACATGAAGACTAGGCCTATCACGATAACAAATTTTGCTGAACGATTGTCTCAGAAATTATTGCGATAAATGATAATATTGTTGGAGACCATTTTAAATTGATATAATGATAACGACATAATATTGCAACTAAGTCCTGTCAAAGATCAATAAACTTTATTTTCATTTGAACACTTAAATCTGAAACGGGTAAACAACATAAACAAAACCACCAAAAACATAAATTAATGACTCTCCGTGTATGTTAACAAAAAATGCACTTGAATAAAAACTAAACATTAAAACAAAATGGAAATAAAAACTACACTCAACCAAAAAAAGTGATATATGCCAATCGCTGTTTGTGATATGTTTGTTTTCCTGGGGATTTCTTACTGTCTGTCAAACGTTTGCAACATTTTTCTAAATGACGGCTTTACAATAATATTAAAGGGCAGCATTTCTGTAGCAATTAACCGAACTACACTGTCTGTGAGCAAGCACCACTTTGTGCCGTCCTTTTTGTATGTTTCCCGTCGATTAATTGCTTCACTGATAGTGGACTGTCGGGAACTTGAAGACGGCCTACATTTTTTGCCCAGCTGAGAAAACTGAATTGGAAGGTTGCTCTTTAGGTGCATGTACAAGTTGGTTTTATTGCCGCTCTTCGTTGCTGCCGTTTTACCACTTGTGTATTGCGTGATTTTTGTGCCACCAGGTTTGCGGGCAAGGAGCTGTATGAATCTCAGGTGCGCGCGCTCGCTCAAAGATGCCCAGACACGATTAAATTATTGTGTTGGTGGGCTGATTAACACAAAACTGTTGTCAAGAGTTTTGAGACACTACGAAACAAAACAAAAAATGATTTGTAAAGAATCTGATAAGTGTGGCAGGCCTTTGTTTTTAGTTTTTCTAATTAAACTCCAGTGCAACCTATTTCAGCAAAAGTAAACTTTTCATTCATCTTAGTGTAAATAAACTTTAGTATAAATGCAGCTGTTACTGGGAGAATATAAACTAAATACAGGGTAATGCTGGAAGAAGACCACAAAATCCTGGGGAAGACGTTCGTGTTACATTAAGACAATGATCCCAAATATAATACCAGTGCTACAGTAGAATGTTTATACAGCAAAAGGAGAAATTGCTGAATATAAAGTGGAAAAATAAAAGGTCAGCAATCTATTCCATGTTTTGTTATTGTTTTGCTACTTTTTGCCTTATTTTTTGCACCAGATTGAGAGTAAACATTCCTGAATACATCCAAAAGTAAAAAATATCTATCACATCCAGCAATTTAGTTTTTTTTCTTGGCTGCCATATTCATAAACACACGGGATGCACCACATATATCAATTTAGTCTTTTTAAGAATAATATCTGACTCTGAAGGAATCGCGTAGAAATGCCTTTTCTACATCAGTTTGTGATGATGTGAAATATAAAAGAGAGTCAAATGGTACATCTTCATACCCTGTTTTAAACATAAAAAGTAAAGATTAAATTGAAGTATGAGATTAAAAAGTATTGCATGTGTTTGCTCAAAATCCTCCACGTAAAAACAAACACATCGGTATGGGGCTTTATGGTTTGATAATTAATACTTTATACCATAATGCTTAGAATGGAATATGGGTTAATGTTCTAAAGTTTGATTAAACAATGATTTTTTGAATAAATGCTCAAAAGGCTAGCATATGTTCTATAGAACCATATTTTATTTATTACTTTTTTAGCCACTAAGCTTTGTTTAATTAAGCTAATAAAATGTTCTGGTACTTAATGTCAAATTCAGTGTATAAAGGTGATAGCCCTGTCTGTACAAACAGTATTTAGTTATCAGTCATGGAAATATTTGGATTTTACCAGCAGTACATCACGGACCAGGGTAATCCCTGCTGCATTAAACCTTGCGCGAAGATGCAGGCTGAGGAACCTGACATGTTTTTAATCCTGCAAATCTGCCTTCAATGTAGACAAAAAGTGGATTAAAAACCATGAGAAGACACAACAAAATACCACACAAGAGACACAGACAACTATCATCGGCTTCCAAAACTCTCTTCGCCAAACATCTCGTTTTTCCCCATGTGTTTTATGAGCAGCCATTACCCACTACCAACCAGCTCAACAGCCGCAAATAAGCGCTGGCAAAATCAGAGAGCCTTCAATCATGGCAGACTGGAGAAAATATTTAACGGCAGCAGAAATGTTGCAATGAACTTTTAGTTAATTTTTTGCATTTATATTTCTACATAAGCCCAGGAAATACTCATTAACTCTAAATAAAGAGAAGGCTTTTTATTTTGAGCTGAGGGCTTTAGTCTCTCAGTGTTGACAACAAGGAGGACAAAGAGCCTGTTGAGAGGTTTGAACAGAAGGCTGCTTCTGTGACAGTCAGGGTTGGGGTCCTTTTGTTTCCTGCCTGGCAGAGCGCTTGAGTTTACTTCACTGCTGACGTCACGAAAAACGACTGACAAAAAACAAAGGAAAAATGGCCTGATCAACTGTTAAACTAGAAGAATTAACATGCACATGACTTCACTCCAACCTGGATTGAATTAATTGTGTTAATCAAGCAAGTGTTTTTGACAATAATGAAAGCAATATGTTTATTTTTTAACATCTGGAATTTCAAAGATAGTTTTCCAACAGACTGAATCTAAAACATCAGCATGTTCTCACAAATATGTAACATGCTGATGGAAGACAAAAAAGTTGAGAAATTTGGTTCTTCTGTTTGCCGTTTTCACAGAAAACAGGAAAACTTGAGTAATCACACGATCACTCATTAATCCTGCAGCGACTTTGAAAGTTGACCAAAGTAGAATAAAGATTCTAATAGTATTTACACAAGATAATCAAGCTAATTAATTTGTTTTAAAGTTTAAAGTGATTCTCATAGGTTATAAAACACATTTCAAATATAATATAATAGTTTCTTTGAGAAACAATAGGTGAAAAATCTGTGTATCATTCGTTCTTTCTATTTTTAATTGTCAATCAAAAATTAGAAAAAGAAAATGTGACGTTTTATTCTGTCTTTCGTTTTTAATCTAACACAAAAAACAACTAAATGCCTGACTTTTTATATTTCAATTTTAGACTCAGATCACAAATACGAAGTCAAGTAACGGGCCATAGGACTGAATTTGTTTTGAATATTTGATTGCTCTAGTTTACGTCCCTTACGTGCCCAGGAAATGGCTATAAGTGCGTGTTATGGCTAAAGTTATAAAGATATTCACAGATTAGGCCTTTCCATATTAATAAATTATAAATGGAACATCGTTTCTACAAATCCGACACCTCACTGCAATCACAGCCAGGTTGACTGGAAGATACAATCATATTTTTCTAAAAACGGGCTGTCTTTGGCGCTGGAAGAACTGCTTTTTGCTATATGCAGCGCCTGCTTCCCCTCGCAGGTGCTGGGACCGTCTGCAAATTGCAACACTGGAGAAAAGTGAAAGATAAAATAAAAATCTTCACCAAGGACTTGTGTAGTGTAATCAAAATCATTGAATATGAGCTCACATTTTTTACTAAAATTTTTTTGGATTGACAATTGAAAAAAGAAAGAACAAGCGGAACACGGATTGTGAAAGCTAACTAAAATCTCAATTTCTTTTAATTAGAAACATTGAAGAATACTAAGACCCAGTTAAAAAAATGGGACATATAATCCAGAAAGGCATAGTGAATATTTGTCCATAAAGTTAGCAGTATATGGCGTCTATATTTTGTCTAAGGATAAATAACTGCATCAATATATATAGAAATCGTCAATCCATTAATCTTCTTAGCCGAGGTAAGACTGTTTCTGATGTCATTTTCTCACTGGTTTATGAATTGTTTCAGACACAGACTATGATTGTTAGAGCAGATATCCTGGTATGTCTAATGTCCATGCGTCTACATCCAATGTAGTCTTGAATGGACCTTGTTTTACAGTTCAAGTTGCTGAATGTTGAATTGATAATAACTTAAAAATCATATTCTAATAATTTGAGATACAGAGCCAACAAGTTCTCTGCACGTGATTTAAGTAATAATCTAAAAGATGGATAATCTAGTAACATGTTAAAGGATGATTATTTGAAAGCAATAACAGAGTGCAGCCTAATATGATCAACACAGCTAATCTTTGTCTAATTCATTCCAGGAAAAAAATTTTGAGCTTTGACCCGCTCTGCCTACTTTGTGTTTGTGTCATTCACATTAATTCACCTTGGCTTAGAGGATATGAGTCAAAGGAGGTCAAGACAAACTGGAATGGGCAATAAAACAAACCGGCCACTCCTTTATTAATTTTCACCCCTAGCCGAAACCTCAAGCACCAATGCTCGGCCACTCAGTTTGTCACCTGGCATAAAAAGCATGTCAAGTTTTAATTAAAACTAATATGACTGTTTTGTTAGTTATATAGGTTAAGAACTTGCAAAGTTATTCCAAATACTCAAACCCAGGGTTTTTTTGGGTTTCAGGAACTCAAAGAAACTCTTTTTTTTAAGACCCTTTAAGATCATTATAAATTACTTTTAAAATGTAGATGACTAAAATAATTTATAGTAACGGTCTGTTGTTTCTCATGCAGATTTCCAACGCACTGTACATATGCCTTAATTTAACATCAGCATTCAAACTGTGACTGCCTGAGTCTTACTGCATTCGGGACAGTCTTATTGCATATCAGACACAATCTTTAAAGATTTAATTGAAAGTTTTACACAGTCGTAGGTTTTCGTAAGTGGAACTAAATCTACATCATAAGTGCTCGAATACTGTTCATCATAGCAGACCTGTACTTGAAGCCGAGTTTTAGATGTCACTAATGGAGTCACGTGCAGCTGTGAAAATAGAACATCTATATGCATAAAAGAAGGTGCTTTGGGCACAGACATGCAGGTCGAAGCTTTGCAAGAGGAACGTGATTGTTATCTCCAGCTGCCTGCCAAGGTATGCAGGTAAACATAATGGCGTTGAGCTGCGTCCTGCCAAAATACTCTAAAGATGGTAAAGATATTAGTAGTTCTACCTTGGCTTAAGTTTTTTTACTTCATATTGGTAAATATATATTAAAATCAATAAACACATCACAAATCACTAAATAGAATATAAGTTGATTGACATTACATTACAGAAGCAGTTATACAAAGTAGGCCTGTACTATAGTAGAAAATCTTGCCATGACAATAACTTGTAAATATTTTGTTGACAATATAAGTTGCGATACGCTCCTGTTTTTCTTCTCTTTATCATCCACACATCTCTCACCCTGTGACCTTTAACATTTTGGAGCAATATCATTAATGTCCAGTTTGAGCGTCTTCTGCCGTGACATTCTGTCCAATTGGATACATACTATACCTGTGTTAAAGTAGCAAATTCATAACATTTTGAAAGAATCATCCAATAATTATTGCTCTCCAAACATTCCTTTGAAATGTGCATATTGCACACACTGATACTGTAGCATTTTACACTCCTAAAACAATTACATTTTAATTCAATTTAAATATAATATAAAATAAAACATTAGTCCCTTTGAGGTGATGCATTACTTATAATAAGCATTTGAATAAATGGCTTCAAGGTGTTAAAAAAAGCCAAAGCAAATAGTTTTTCACAGGTTTTTACCTGTTGCAGCATTTCCTCTGTGGAGGCCAGTTTCTGTCGATGCTCTTCCAAGGAGGTTTCCAAGTCTCGGATTTTCTCTCCCTGTGCCTCAACCTGGTCGGTCAAAACGCTCACCTGTTAGGACACAAAATCTTGAAGGTGGTGGTTTTCACATTTTTTCTCATTTCTCTTTTCTACATGCCTTGAATTAATGGAACATGATCTGTAAAAGCCAAAGAAGTTGCTAAAAATTAAAACCTACATTCCACAAAGGCGTGTTTGCATCTTTGGTTGCTATTTAAAAACATAAAAGATAAGGCTTTAAAAATCATACACTGTATTAAAAATGAATAAACATATTGTCATTGATCAAATATTAAAACATATAACTGGCTTAGGAAACCAAAATGCTAAAATAAAAAAAAAGAGACTCCATCTTTTGTATCAACTAAGATCTACAGCTGGAGAATGTCTTACATTTACTTGCAACTGAACTACGTAATAAGGGTTTGTTGTTGTTTATAATTTTTTTAGCCTGTACAAAAAAGTTTATCTGCATTAACAATGAAAGAAAGAAAGTATATTTTTTTGTGGCTGCAGTCTGCAAAAATTCCTATAAAGGGACACAAATATAACAACAGTCCATACACTGGACACTGCAGGTTTAGATCAAAATATATTTATGTGTTGTTATTGGTCATACAAAATCCTACAAAGAAATACTGTAATAGCTGTAAAAAAAACAAAAAAAACAAACAAACAAGAACTCTTTTCCTTTTTATTCATAATGATAAGCTTTTTTGTTGCTGCACTACATTAAGGGATAAAGAAAATACATTTCATTTTCGACGTGAGATCATTAAAAAGCTAAATCAGCAAATCTGTCTTTAACTACACGTTTATCCTGGCACATCACAACACTCAAATCTACACCAACATTCATTTTACTCAGCAACTTGTCACTCAGCGAAGCCTTTTACAGGTCCTCTGTAATCTCCCAGACAACACATTTACCTCCTGCCAAACACATTTTAACCCTACTTTCATAACAGCAGTGTACTAAATCCATCTGACAGCTGATTCTCTTGTCACTTCTCTGACTCTCAGCCCTGCAGTCACGTCCTGTCTCGCAGCCAACTTTTTGACTCAAGGCGATTTAAATGATCTGAACTCTCGTCTTTTAAGACAAAGTGCCAAAGAAGAGGGAATAAAAGTAAAGACTTGCTTGTAGGGTTTCATTAGGCACGCAATAGTGTAAATCAAAGGCACCTAATAACTAAAATGAGTGTGTCTTGTCACTAGAGCTAGAACTACTTTACACTCCTTCAGCAAGACCGTAAAGCAATAAAATGGAAGTTCTTACCTCTGGCGATCACATAGAAATAGTTCCTTATTCAAAGACATGGAGGTCATAAGCTAACCACAGAGTTCATAACCACTAGAAACGATAAAAAACAAAACGGTAAAGCAGAACAACACCTCAAATATGCACTCCTAAGACTGAAGCAGGTAAGTTGAAAGTAAAGCGGAAACACAAAAAGGACAAACTGTCATCAGCCAATTAAATGCTCCGTCAAAGACACAGAAGCCCGGGTCATCCTGGTTATAAGCCAATCAGAGCCGATGTCAGACGAGGAATGTCTGACGAGAAGGTGTGCATGTGGGGGAGAGGTGGCGAGACGCAGTCTTTATGATAGCTTTGTGAGCTGGGGTCGTGGGCATTGCAGAAAAAAAAAACCCCGGTGCTTTTCAAAGAGCAAAACAAACAGACAGGAAAAGGCAGCCTGAGGAGCAGGTTGATAACAGCTTATAAAATTTGAGGAATCTAAACACAGACTCTTGAGATCAGCAACCAGCAATTAAACTGATCTGAGGGTTGAAGAGAAACCTGTTGACATCACACAGTCCTTAGCACCTATAATCATAATCTGCTTCATTTTTTACAGTCTTGCCATTTAGATCTTCAGCAGAAATTGTCAGCTTTGACATGTGGTTGTGAACACGTCTGGGCATGATTTGTACTGAAACAACGCAAAACAGCTGTAGTTCATTGATTAAAGACTTTAGCAGCTTAGATAGTAGAAAGAACATCCTGCTAGAAATGCATGTTATGGATTTAAATTAGTTAATTAATAAAGATTAATTTAAAAAGTAACAGTTTAAAACGTAAGGATTAAGAACAAAGAAAAAATATCTATATTCACTGAGTAGTCAAATTTAAAATTGTGCAGATAAAATCCTCTCAGGTGCTAAATATACAGTTGGATTTAAACATTGAGCGACCAGAAGTCAGTTTCAGAGACCTACGCACTGAATTAATATGGTCATGCTTCCTGGTTCTGACGAGAAGAACATACCTTTGATTCTAGAAATTGTTTCATATAGTAAACAGCCACTGATGTTATTGGTTTAATGTGGCTGTTAAATTTTAGATCTGAGTTCAATTTTACCCCAAGATTTCTAACTTGATTATTAGGCTGTTCTTGGTTTAAAGTTTTAAATAGATTAGAAAAGAGATTATTGTAAAAAAGCAACTGAAAAACAAATTTGAGGCTGTATTTCTTCAGAAAGCTGAAATGAGTACATGAATTGTTATGTTGGTTTTTAATATAATTATAAACTTGAACCTTAAGTTACAACATTAGGGATTTTTTGGGGTTGATTTTGGGATTATATTTGTTATTTATTTTTTACACTTGCTTTTTATAGTTGCAGTAGGTAAGATAAAATAGTTACAGAAATTTACACAACAGGCCCACAGAGTCACCCCTGTTTAAAGCACATGATGCATTCCTATGAAACATCATCTGATTCATCCAAGGCTCATTTATCTCGAAACAATCCCACACTGTCAAAGAGGCTCGCAAAAACACTTTCATAAGACTTCCCTGATTCCAGCTCTAACCTTTGAGTGGAACAAAACATCTTATATAAACTGTTATGGATATATCTTTAAGCCCCTGCGGCAAAACAGGAAAACAACAGGAAAAGAAGCTGTGTCGGTTTCTTGTCTAGAAATAGAAAAGGTTTCTAGGATCTAATCCACTATAAAAGTTATCATCAGATTTACATGTTCAACAATTCAGGAGTTGTTAAACAAAAACTCAAGCAAAGCAAATGAAGACTTGCTGAAACAGTTTCTATTTCTTTTGATGTCCTCTGGTCTTTTTATCTAAAGCCGTTACTCACTAAACCTTCACTGTGAGCAGGGATTTTCCGTAAGAAGCCAGGCATAACATGCTTTTGGCTTCTTTTAGCTTAAGAGCTGTAGAAAATCTAGGTCACATCTATAAATAGTTATAAGAAATGCATTTGGGATATTACATACTTAAACTATAAATAATTAGAACAACATTTTAAAGTGGTCCTACGTTAGATAATTATCGCTTACAAAAACAGGACCTAAAAACACTTAAAGATTTTCTCCTTTATGTAGTCTATGTTGTGCACAACAAATAGAAGTAATTGTCTCTCAGTGTCTAAAAGACTGCCTACAGCTCCTAATGAAAGTTTTTTTCATATAGGCTGAGAAATATGAAAAATAGGGGCTATGCATGCATAAATGGTGGGAAGTCCCTCAATACCCATATAAAATTACAGGTCCGTTTAATTTGCTCTGGCCTGTGTACTTCTTGAGATCCCCCATGATGAGTACGATCCTAGTTTTTATCCTTTAATTGGACTAAAAATATGAAAACTCAAGTGAAGAAAATGCGATAAAGCCATCTTTCCTTTTGCAAAGCATGTCTACTAGAAAAGTTAAGCAACGGGAATCACAAAGAACCACAATTCCCATAAAATTGCTGCAGCTTGGTTTTACGGTCCACATCACATGAATCCTGGTTTCACACTATGAGCACCAACAATTAGCTCTGCCACCAGCCAACCACATGCACTAACGTATAGCCAAATGTCGCTTCGGTGAAATTCTGTCAAAGATGGTTAGAAGCTGAGTAGTGAAAACCTCAGGTAACTGAATTAAGACTTAAAATAATAACCACGTTCACCCAATTTAGCTATTCGAAGGAGACACTGGAAATAATTTTCTGAGTTTATAAAAAATTGCAAAAGGCACGCAATCTATCCAAGACAACAGTTTTAGAAAAGTTACACAACTATAACTAATACTATCACCTGTTTATTAAACCCTTTGTGACAGTCCAAGGACACGATATCGATGCCAGAGGTCTAAAATGTGTGGCCAGGATATTATAGATGGCCCTTCCTGCCGCTGCAGCAATGACCCAGTTTTAAAAAGAAAATATCTTTGTTTTCTATGTAAGTCAAACTTCTTTTAGAGCTTAATACAAAGCAGCGGTCAGGATGCAAAGCTGCAAGTCCTTGAAAGACAGAGTCCAAGTTATATTACCAGGCAAGAAAATATTAACATAAATAAAGAAATAATAAAAATTGAAATTCCTCTGACAGAATGACCTATTGTGTCTTTAGGATTTGAGACCAAATACCTTTAAATCTGTTTATAATTCTTGATACTTGGATCCTGTTCTCAGTGTGTTTAAAGACCAAGATACCGGATTACAGGGTTTGACAGACCATTTCTTTAAGAACCTTCTCAAATGATGTCTACACTTTAAATTTAGTTTTCCAGTAGTGTAACACTATAACCTCTGGTGAGTCGCTCAAGTGGAAAACCTTCTGCATTCGTTGACTTTCCCACCAGACTTCGGAGAGGCAGAGCCATTAAAGGACGGTGACACAGGACTTGAAGGGACTGATAACAGAAATCAGGGCAGCCTTTTTTTATCAGTGTGAGAAGGGAAGGAAAAGAAACTTTTGATTAGATGTGTGAAATCTTTTCTCTTGCTAGTGTTGGTAACACTGTCCAGATAAGTCTGATCGTGGAATTAGTTGGAGTTCAGCTTTGTTAAATCTGGCTTTTTTTTTTTTTTAGCAAAACCCTAGGTAATGTTGTACCACTTAGGGAAAGTGGTGATGCGTATTTCAACTACAATGATTCATTTATTTGTTATTTGCCTCAAAAGTAAGCAGAAATGTTTCTGAAATAAAAATCCCACATTAAGAAATGAAACTAACTTTGATGAAAACTAAGATGTGAATGCAAATTATTTGTAAAGTAAAAAAAACTGAAATGTAAGGACTAAGGAAAATGATATTGATAAGGACCTAAAATTAGAGGTAAAGGCATTTGTACCATTGTTTTAAAACCTCTTAACATTCCATCACATTATTCTTAACTCTTAAAGTCCTTAATATGAGGGTTAATGTTGAGAGTTACAAGAGTTTTCTCTTTATAGAGCAAAGAGTATGGCGGTGCTGACAAGTACTTGTTGCAACTCAATGCATGTCAGCTGGCTAAAAGATGGCTCCCATGTTTCTTATATTGACAGAAAACAGCAGTTTGTGTTATACATTTTTGCTTTAGGTTGTAATGTTAATAGAATTTGAGCCATTGATGTTTTCTTTAATAGTATTTATACACAAAGTTATCATAACTTAAAAAATCCAACTTGCAAATAAAAAACAGGGAGTGAAAACTTGCTTTCATCCCTTCTTAAGCGAAGATTGTGATCTATAAAACAAAAAGTTGCTGGAAAAATATATGGCCAGATCCGCACGTACCGTATGTAAACTTGTTTTTTAGGAGACAGGATAAATGGTGACACAGCTGGTGGGGAGGTGAAATTGAAGCCATACAGCATCAGACATTTAACTGCTTTCCATATTAAATTTTAACCATAGATCGGATTCAACATAAGCATTAAAAACTAAAAAAAAATAAAAAGTCAAAATCTTTTTAAACAGTTTCAGTAAATTGTACCAATAATAGATGTGGGAGACGGTTGACTAGTATCAACTCAGAGTAAAGTATGTTACATTTCAACATATTCTCACTATATAAATCTAAGGTTTTACACAGGGAAAATATACCCTAAGGGTCTGGCTGGCTACGACTGCTGGAGCGGGTGGGACTTCATTTATGATCCCAATGTCTAAGAATGCATGACAGTATGCAGCACACCACCTATTTTTAATGATTTCAGTAAAAGAAAAAAAAAAGGCTCAAGGCTCTACAGAAAGAAAAAAAGCTGTGTTCTTTTTATTTTTTTATACGGATATTTGTGTGATACAACAAAGCTAATTTCACCATTTTTATGGTACAATGTTCAGCATTTGGTTTTATGCATTCATCAGATTTAGCACGTCTCCTGTGTGTGGTAGCATATTAGTTGAAGCAGGTTTTAGATGCAAATCCTGACCTCTCATCATGAAATCTCCATTTTCTTGCTTGTTTCAAAGACAAAAAACAAAAAAAAAAGCATATTAGGTTGGCTTCTAAACATATGGCTACGCGTGTGTGGAGGGTTGTTGGTGTGTCTCTGTCCGCCTGTGATAGACTTGGCCCATTAACTGTTGGAAATGGGCAATAACAGCCATCCACACCAATCCACTACTCACCCTACCCACCATGCATCAGGCAGATACAGACAAAGTGTTGGTGAACACTGAATGTATTGCTGCCCCCTTTTTTTTGTCCTTCAAATTTTTATCATTAAAACCAATTTACAAAAACTGCAAAAACAATAAAATAAAATAGATATAAAACATAACTCCCTTGTTCAATTTTAAATTCCTGTGTTAATATCCTGTGTTTAGATTAGCTGTGTGCACAGTGATTTACTACCATCTAGTGTGACCTTTATATTTAAACGGTGTAGCAGCCGTCTTGGCCAGGTGTCTCTGAAAAAGAAATATGTAAAATAAAGGGGAAACAACAGGTCAAACAAACAAAATTGAATAAGTGGGTAACAAACAGTGTATGAAAAGGTTCGTAAAAGGATTAGTGGTTAAAAAAAAGAGAAAAATAAATTTAAAATACTCAAATAATAGCAACAAATAGCTCAAACTGCATCTAAAGTCTTCAATTAGTTAAAAATACAATGACATTTATTGACCACAGATAATATCTCACATGACACATTCCCTCTGTGATTAAATCCTTCAGGATCAACCACGGCTTTGTCAATGGCTATCAGCTGATGGATAATACCTCTAATCTGATAACACAACCCATGTAAAGTATGTCTTCATGAAGCCAAAGCAGCTTAAAGATGCAGCACGGCTTTTGGACTGAATAGGGGAAATTACATCAGAAAACATGCTGTCGCCAGGAAAGAACACAATGCAAGCAGGACAATGACATGCATCTAAAGTTAACCGACAACTCTTCAACAACTGCAGAAGACGTTCTACTTTCCCTTTAAATTGTGCTTTTCCTGTTTGTAAACGATCATTTAAAAAGTCCTGCAGGGCATCGATCTAATGCAAGGAATGTGCAACATGGACGGACACGAAAACAACAACATGAAAAGGATGCAGCCCTCACCTTTTTGAGCCAAGAGAAGTGCCTGTAGATATCAATGGGAGTCTCCATGCTTCAAGCCCATTACTGGCCTAGCTGTTTTCCTTCTGTTTCTATTGGACTGTGCGCTGAAAGTGTATGTGTGCAATTCGCTCAAGTGAAAAAAATTTAATAAAAAAGTCAAAGTGAAGTCACTAACTGCTGTATAGCATGCGAGCACTGTTGCGATTGTAACATCTGTGGAGGAGGAGGGTTTTATTATCTCTGCCTCCTGAGAGGGACAACTCCCCTCTTCGCCCCCCTTCTCCCTAATCCAGTCTTCCCTTTAATTTTCTATATCTTCAATATTTTTCCTCTCCCTCTTTAGACACTACTCTTCATTCCAAACTTCCCAGCAGATGAATCACCCAAAAACCGCCTCCCGTTTCCGCTTTTATGTCTTGATTTTGGAGTTTCTATCCCCACTTTTTTCCTCCTTCTACTGAAGTCCGTCTGACAACCAAATGGCCGAATCCAGAGAGGAGAGGGTTTAGCGGGAGGGTTTTTCCTCCCCCTTTGTGTCATCTGTTCTGAAGTTCGGGTCCACCGGATGCCAGAAAAGCCGAACAAAGCAGCAACAGACTTATAAGCACAAACAAACACGCAAAGTTGATCTCCCCTCTTTGAATCAAGTTATAGTCACAGTGCTGGAAGACTTCAAAGCAGTCTCTTATGTCTGTCTGTCTCTGCATCTCATCGTCTTTTTCTTGTTTAAAGCTATTAGCCTGGGGTCCCATTTCCAATATATTTTGCAGACACATTCATCATAACAATGTCAGCCATTTGTCTTAACGACGAAAAAACTTGCATAGACAATGCCAGAGGTAAGCAGCAGATAACAAATAACTCTCCTGAAATATGCTCCTGAAATAAAAAACTAAGTAGAACATGTGTGTTTAGCAGTCAAACTCCCACATATTACGCAGGAGAAAAACTATTTTTGCAGTAAGTTCATGAGTTATTCTATAGGAGTATCTAAATGTTTTTTTTTTGGCCAAATATTATTAATCCTGTAAATTTTGGGGTATAGAGCAGATTACGCCCGTAGAACCACAAGGTCAGCAGGTCAGCTATAAGTCAGCCACTGACTGGATCCTCTGAAAATAAACCTCTAAAAAATAACAAAACAGTAATAGAAATGGTATAATGATACATAAAATGTTACACTTGATGTACTGCATTAGCTATGGATACATCTTTTACAGAAAGAAACTTTGCAAAGTTATATTTTCTGGACTAGCATGAACTGAAAAATGCTTGTTCAAATTTATCATCACACAATCTTAACATACACACAACGGCAGAGCCTTTCCAAATGAGCAAAGCAGGTCTTCCATCTAATCAGAGTTAAAACAGGTTTTAAAAGTGGTCTGTTTTTTTAATTGTGCCTGCAATCAAATTAGCAGCATTTAAAGAAAAGTAACATATGAACAGTCAAATGTGACCGTATGTGGTCTAGTTTATGGGAACCGAATAACCTGCTACAGTTGGTACGGAAAGTGTTCAGACCCCTTGAAATGATTCACTCTTCGTTTCATTGCGGCCATTTGGTATAACCAAAAAAGTTCATTTATTTTCTCATTACGGTTCTCATTAAGGTACACTCAGCACGCTATCTTGACATGAAAAAAACAGAAATGTAGATATTTTTGCTAATTTATTAAAAAAGAAAAACTAAAATATCACATGGTCATAAGTAATCAGACCCTTTGCTCAGTATTGAGTACAAGCAACCTTTTGAGCTAGTACAGCCATGAGTCTTCCTGGGAATGATTCAACAAGTTTTTCACACCTGGATTTGGGGATCCTCTGCCATTCTTCCTTGCAGATCCTCTCCAGTTCCATCAGGCTAGAAGGTGAACGTTGGTGGACAGCCATTTTTCAGGTCTTCCCAGAGACGTTCAATTGGGTTTAGGTCAGGGCCCTCGCTGGGCCAGTTAAGAATGGTCACAGAGTTGTTCTGAAGCCACTCCTTTATTAATCTATCTGTGCGCTTAAGGTCATTGTCTTGTTGGAAGGTGAACCTTCTGAGGTCCAGAGCACTCTGGAAGAGGTTTTCTTCCAGGATATCTCTGTACTTGGCCGCATTCATCTTTCCTTTAATTGCAACCAGTCGTCCTGTCCCTGCAGCTGAAAAACCCTCCCATAGCATGATGCTGCAATCACATTGTTTCACTGTAGGGATTGTATTGGGCGGGTGATCAGCAGTGCCTGGTTTTCTCCACACATACCGCTTAGAATTACCACCAAAAAGTTGAATCTTCGTCTCATCAGACCAGAGAATCTTATTTATCATAGTCTGGGAGTCCTTCATGATGTTTTTTGGCAAACTCTATGCGGGCTTTCATATGTCTTGCACTGAGGGGAGGCTTCCTTTGGGCGACTCTGCCACAAAGCCCCGACTGGTGGAGCGCTGCAGTGATAGTTGACTTTATGGAAATTTCTCACATCTCCCTACTGTATCTCTGGAGCTCAGCCACAGTTATCTTTGGGTTGTTCTTTACCTCTCTCACCAAGGCTCTTCTCCCATGATTGCTCGGGTTGGCTGGACGGCCAGGTCTAGGAACACTTCTGGTCGTCCCAAACTTCTTCCATTTAAGGATTATGGAGGCCACTGTGCCCTTGGGAACCTTGAGTGCTACAGAAATTCTTTTGTAACCTTGGCCAGATCTGTGACTTGCCACATTTCTGTCTCTGGGCTCTTTGGGCAGTTCCTTTGACTTCATGATTTTCATTTGCTCTGACATGCACTGTGATCTGTGAGGTCTTATATAGGCCAGTTGTGTGCCTTTCCAAATCAAGTCCAATCATTTTAATTAAACACAGCTGGACTCCAATGAAGGCGTAGAACCATCTCAAGGAGGATCAGAAGAGATTGTACTGCATGTGAGTTAAATATGAGTGTCACAGCAAAGGGTCTGAATACTTATGACCATGTGATATTTTAGTTTTTCTTTTTTAAGAAATTTGCAAAATATCTACAGTTTTTTTCATGTCAACATGGGGTGCTCAGTGTGCATTTATGAGAAAATAAATTAACTTTTTTGTTTATACCAAATGGCTGCAATGGAACAAAGAGTGAATAATTTAAAGGGGTCTGAATACCTTCCGTAACCACTGTACACATGATGATTTGGATTGATCATTACCTTTGTGTTTTTTGTAATCTGTTAGGACCCACTGATTATGACAGTCACTGTTGCAGACAGTGGTCAGGCTTTGATAATGTGGCCAAAACTGTCCCCCAAACAATGCACCATTACCTTTAGGATCATGGATATTAAAAGATAGCAGCTTGATATATTGTGCTGCCCTAGTAGAAAAGTAGAATAATAAAGTCAATAACTACCAAAGTCAGATGTTCTTTGGTCTCAAGGCTGATCATTAAAATGCTGAGGAGATTGGACAGACCGAATACTGGGTTATATGCATTGAACATACAAAACATTCATTAGGTGTTACTTGTATCACTACTGTGAATAAAGGGTCCCTGTTAGTCAGTGTGATGTAAACACTGCATGCAAGAAAATAAATTTTGATTTTGATTACTGACTAATGGACAGGGGGAAAAGCTCTGCAAATCCCTTTATCTGAAGACAAACATCTCTGAGTCAGCTGTAATAAGTGGCAGTCACAACTCATCTGATAATCTTTCCTGTGTATATGTATGAGTTTCACTGTGAAGTATCCCAGGAGAGAAGCCCCGGGCTTGATGACTAATTATTAAGCTCCAAAGTCTTTGATCTTGCTCCTTTTAGGTCATCGGGGAGGTGCAGGAGAAGAAGAAGATGTTACACAGGAAGAGTGCAGGAAAGACGCAGCCAAGTTTCTGTTTTAGACGCCTTGATGATCGTCCAGGGTTTTCATCACTTGTTTTAGAAATTTGCAAACAAGCAGCTTTTCTTATTGACAACTGGTTCTAAAGAAGTCTTTTCTACATGGCTATGTGGATTATCGAGGCTGTTTGTATATACGTTAGTGATGCTATTGAAAATATTTTTACTGACAGTTTGCGTCTGCAATATCTAAGTTAATGAAAAAATTATGTCTGACAGTTAAAAAGGTAGAAAGCGTTCACAAGAATGGTCATCGTTTTATTTGGACAGGGGATGTCGTATTGTGGAGGTCATCATAAACTACAAGGTTTTTTTTGTCAGGTTTAGGGTTAACCCTTTTTTCGTGGTAGATGTGAATGATGGTTGGTCGATGGGTAAGGCAAGGCAAGGCAAGGCAAGGCAATGCTATTTGTGTAGCACATTTTCGTGTGCAAGACAATTCAAAGGGCTTTACATAGGAAAACAAGCAGAAAATGAAATTTTAAAATCAACTTTGAATTTAAAAATAAATAAGCATCAGCAGGAGGCCACTACCTGAGATTCTCAGAGTACGGGCTGGTTCATATGGCTCTAACATGCCAGATATGTACCGACGGGCTAAACCATGAAGGGACTTGTACACAAGCAAGGCTGTTTTAAAGTCTATTCTTTAAGTGACAGGAAGCGGGTGCAGAGACTTGAGCACTGGACTGATGTGGTCATATTTCCTGGTTTTGGTCAGAACCTGAGCAGCAGCATTCTGGATGTTCTGAAGCTGTCTTAAGGCCTGTTTAGAAAGCCCAGTGAGCATGCCGTTACAGTAGTCTAACCTGCTAGAGATAAAAGCATGGATAAGTCTTTCTAGGTCTGGTTTAGAGACTATTCCTCTGATTCTGGTAATGTTTTTAAGATGGTAAAAGGCTGCTGAAGTTACTGATTTAATGTGGTTGTTGAAGTTCAAGGCAGAATCCAGTATTACCCCAAGATTTTTGACCTGATGTTTAGGTTTCAGAGAGAGGGTCAGAAGGTAACTGATGACACTTTCTCTTTTTTTCTGTGGGCCACCGACAAAGATTTCAGTTTTGTCTGAGTTTAACTGGAGGAAGTTGTCCTGCATCCACAGACTGATCTGTTCAATACGGTGACACAATAAATTAACAGGCCCATGTTCTCTGGCTGTCAGCGAAACATAGATCTGAGTGTCATCGACATAGTTGTGGTAGGACACATCATGGCTGCGTATTAGCTGGCCCAGTGGAAGTATGTACAGATTGAATAAAAGGGGTCCCAGGATCGACCCCTGGGGAAACGTGCCGATGTTTGTTGGTTGGTTGTTGGTGGTGTTTTAGAAATGAAATAATTGAAAATGTTGATATTATAAACCATTTTTATTTTATATAAATATGTTTGATCTGTGAGGTGATGAATTAATGGATTTAGTAAACTGTTGTATATAATCACTAATATAGTTCATTGGATTTTGACCTGGTAATAAATTTCCTTTCCTGCATGGTACTGAAAGTAAGCAAGAAGCATACTTTTGAATATACAAACATATACTGAACAATCGTTTTAATCTCTGATTGTTTTTCTCTTAATGTCTAGGATTTTTATTATTCAAGTATTGAATTATTGAATACTTAATTCATACTCCTCCAATGTTACTCTGATGGCATAGAAGTAAAAAAAAATGTAATTGGGTAAGAATGTAAGAATGTAATGTGCTTAATTGGATACTGCTTTCAATTTATCAGAAATTAAAAAATGTTTTTCCCTTTTCCAAACCCCTTCCCTTAATTATGCCGTCGGCCACAGAGAAATTACAAATGATCTTATGTGAAGTGCACCAATCTGTACTAATCTTTAAGCATAATTAACTTGTCAATTAAAAATGGGTAGCCACAGAATATAACAGGAAACAGGATATAACTGAAGAAGAAACTCTAAACTAAACAATGAGTGAACGAAAAGGAGATAAATGAGCAGTCAGTGAGCTTAACAAGTGAGACATCTGCTCGTGAGACAATGCAGGGGTTTAAAAATGTTAGTGAGATTTAAGAATCGCTTTCTCTTTTCCAGTGCATCCATCTCCATTATTTTCAATGCAATTTGACTATGCTTCCTGGACAGAAAACAGCAGCCTCTACAGGACAAAGCTTAGCAACAGCAGCCAACAACTTCAAACAGCATAACAAGCTGTATGCCAGAAATGTATTCACCAAAACCCTGCTTTCTTTTTAACCAATTATTTAAGACTTCTAACTTGAAGGACAAAATAGAAGCAGATATGTTTCAAATAATACAAGAAAATACTTTTTGGAGCAGTTTGATTTTACCTTAGAGTAACAGTCCAAAGAAATCAAGTCCTCCTGCAAAAGACTTGGCTGCTCGAATAAAAAAACTCCCTCATTTCCATTTACAAAACGGGCTTGCATGAAAAAACAGAAGGGCAATGCCTAAACATGCACAGGCTCAGTGAATATAGAGACTGCGCTATACAGAAAGCGAAGGGGGGGAAAAAAGGCAGAAAGAGGTAAAAGCTGACGTAAACAGAAAAGTTGTAATGCCTGAGAGGCCATAAAGGGCCGACACACAGTTTGAGGGAGGGGATGCAGTGCAGGAAGTCAATAATAGTTGAGTTGTAATGGTGTCTCCAAGGAAAACCTAACAGAAAATGTTCTAACTCTCTACTTGTTCTTTCAAGCAATAAAACACATACTCCAGTGCTCCTGGTGCTTTATGGTAATGAAGACAAGTAAAGTGTAACATTTTAGGGTAAACAATGAACTTACTTGTTTACAAATGTTTTCTATCTATATACTCCTTGTACAAGATGCTATAAAGCATTTTTATTATGCGGACTGTTTTTTGTTTGCTTTTGTAAATGCACAATAATAGAACGTCCGCTTGTATTAAGTCACAAAACAACAAGATGGATACAGTGAACATGAAGAGCTTGTGATGGAGGGGTTGAATTACAGGAATCTGTTGCAGGATGCAGGGTAGTTTTTTTAACCCAGAAAAAAGTTAACCAGGCTGGAAATCTAAACAAACAAAAAAAAAGCAGTGGTAGAAAGAGGTGGGAGGGAGGTGATAGATAACTATAAGTGGTACGCTTTGAAGAGAGTGCCTGATAAAAAGTGTATTCGTTTTAACTATTTCCCGGTTTAAGCTTCTCTACAGATAATCATTTCTGTATGCTTTAAATATGTACCAGGTATTTTTGTTTCAAAGTAACAGTATTCATGTTTAAATGCACAACAAAATCTGCCTTTGTAAAAAAAAAATACAACAAAACCTCTTTTAAGCCTTTAAATCGGTAATGCTACAATATTTTACAGCATTATTTGGAAATAAAAGATGTCACTGAAATCAATAGCAACTCCATAGGATTATGCATCATTAACTGATTTCAAATTTGAATGAAACAGACAAATTGCAACTGCCAGCACTTTTTTGCTCTGAAGGCAAGAAAACAAAGAAGTCTATGTCTGAAATATTATTGAAAGTTTCTCACAATTACAACACACCATTAGGGTTATGAGTGACTTAACATAAATTACAAAGTGTAATATTTGTGACAGCATCATTATACTCTTGAAAAATAAAAGTTTTGGATCGTTCATTTTTGCAACTCTCCCCTGCACACAAAATTATCACTGTTTATGTAATTATAACTGTTTCAATTCATTATAATATATATAATTACATAAACAGTGATAACTGTGTGTGCAGGGGAGAGTTACAATAATGAAAAATCCAAAACAGTTAAATCACAAGGTATGGTGTGACAAATCCTGTGTTTAATTTAAAATAAAATATCAATAGACTAGTGCTGTTTTGGTTCATGGTAGCAGTTGTAATTCTGGACCTTTCCTTATAATCTGGGGAGGAGTTCAGTGTCTCAATCCCCGGCCCCCACTATTAGTATTCGACACAGCCATTTAATTTTCGACTGACTATAAAAGCACAAGAACAGAAAAAAACAACAACGAATTTTCCTGTAGACAACACTTGTGGGTTTTCTTAGCAGCATTCATAATAGACTATTTCTGCATTAGTTAATTTGGACTGGATTTGCAAAAGCTTGAAAAGAAGAAGCCAAAAACCTGACATCTTAAAAAGCCATCCTGCATTCGTAATTAAAACTTTTTAAACATGTACCACTTATTACCAACAAACCAGATAAACTGAAGAATTTTTTACAGCAAAGCTGCCGTCAACTACGAATGCACAATATGTAGATACAAGATGTAAAACCACCACTAAGAATAACGAAAAAGCCTTCAATGTGGTTTCAAATTAAAGCAGCTCTAAATCAGTCTGGGTTGACGCACTTATTCAGCATCATTACCAGCAACAAAACATTTGCAAGCGATAGTAAACTTGTGGAGTTTTGAGAGAAACACTAGTTTTCTATCCAATAAAATCTATTTTTAAGGAGTTTTTTTTTTTCTTGAATGAAATCACTTAAAGTATACATTAAAGCGAATGTGTGGAAAGGGTTTTTCATTTCAGATCCGGTACTTACACTTCCAGTCTGCAGCCAGTCGATGAGAGCCCGTGCTGTTTCTGGAGGCAGCTGAGATCTGATGTGGTCTCTCTCCTCCTGCTTCGATGGAACCTCCAGAGCAAGTTTAAGCTCCTCGGCTAACTGGACAACCTGCAGCGGGCCGGCGCTGACAGGAGAACTCTGGTCGTATGCAGTGCTGGAAAACTCCATCGCTGCAGCTCTGGAACCTGAATGTTGAGACAGGGTTTGGTTCGAATTAAAGTTATAAAACTGAAAAATGACTAAACTAAAAAAAGCAAATCTGCGCTAAAATCTGAGTAGAAACAGATCTGTTGAACACAACGGAGCAAAGTTATAAGTAGAGGAAGCATGATTTAACCAGATCCATCTTGTCGAGAGATTCCTAAAGTGTCCATGTGTCTTCTGGATCATTGCCCTGTAACTCAATCAAACTGTAAATAAGGAAAAAGCACATCTGGATGCAATCAACTAAATGTTTGTTAATAAAAACAGCCTTGTTATATATTTATGTGCACATTTATTTACTTTTATTCATCATTTATTTTGCTTAGCACAATAAACTTGGCTTAAATTAGAACACATAATAAAAAGAACATTTGAATCCTGTCTGAAAGTAGCCTTGAATCCCTTCTGACCCTCTCAGTTCCTCATAGAAACAGACCAACTATGGACTGGAACTGTAAAAAATATTAAAACAAAGGAATATATTGATGGCAACAAAACTGGCTTAAAAAATAAGGGTGGATTGCAATAATCTGAAAGAGTTTATAATGTGTTACAACAGATGTGTTTACCAATCCATGCAGAGGCAACCGTCCCATTGCATGAAAATATATTAAATTAATCATACTGAGGAAATTCACTACATTTAAATATCAACAAAGTTTATTTATTTAGTTGCATTAGTTCAAATGATGAACCCCATTACAGATACAAATCCAGGAGGTCTGAATAATACACAAGATCAATAAAAATGTATCCTTTCTACAAAACATTAATGCAACAAATTATTGGTGGAGACAGTTGTCCTGGAAATAATCACAGAAATCCTTCACAAGGATAGTAAACATCAGAACATTTAAGAGGGAGAGGATCCATTTTGCTATGAGTGTTTCAGAAACCTTTGCACACCTGCTTAATGGGCAAATGTTAAAAAGTGAACAGGGTGCACGTGTTTGGTTCATAAGCATTATAATGCAGTTCAGATTCCTATTTCCAGAGTGGGCTTCATCTAGTTTGATACTCTATAAACTACGTTGAAACAAAAACAGTGCCAGCTCCATCAACCACAGCCTGAGCCTAACACTAACTCAACACAATAACAAGTGGAGGCCTTTCACATTTACATTCCCACCAGACCCAAAAACATCTCTTGATCGTGGAATGCAATACGACCAAAATATCCAAATTCGGCTGATAAGTGGCTCTAATTTCCTTGTTAGTTATTGGCTGATGTTATCGTTAATGGGATTTTTAATGTGTTTCTATTTGCGGTCAGCGAGAGTCGGCATAGCGGGCCTCAGAGCACTCAGTGAGCTCAGCATGTTTTTTGCAGCAGCTGCAAGAACTATAGAAAGCTTCTGTTATTTGTAAATGAAAATATGATTTTAGTCAACAAAAGAAGAGAGAAAAATTGCCAAGTATTTTACATTACTCTCAATAAATCTTGGATTAATCTTTTTTGCATAATTGTCAATTTCTCCAGATGAAGGGGGTTTTGAGACGTTGTTTGCATGGACTGATTTTAGTTTTTATTCACTTACAGCTGTCCTACAGGGAATACCATATTAGGAACTTTTTCATATGAGGTTCATTGTGAGGAGAAAAATTAAAGCCTCTATGTTTACTGCATGGTGTGATACCAATTCCACCTTAATGTACGAATGTTTCACACATAGTGAGGAAGAGGAGATAATGTTTAGAAAAAATGTTAGATGGCTGAAAATCATAATTAAAGTAGCCTCAAAAATGATCGGTGCTAAACAGCTGTTTCCTTGTGTCAAAAGAACTTTGTCTTTTACGCCAATGAAGAGGGAGAGGAAAATTATGTCAATAAGATAAATAAGAACTCCCTAGTTTACAGTAGTTAGTTATGCTTAATTAACTTTACCAGAGAGACCCTTATGTCTTCAGAAAATGTTCCCACAGTATCAAAAATAGTATAAAGTATTATTATAACCCAATTATCCAGTGTCCAGCGTTTTCTCAGACTGTAGATAATGGTGGTTTATAGTAACTTCGTTTTTTTCATACTTTTTTGAATTCCTTTGGATGAAATCATGATGTGTTGCTCACTGAGTTTTGTGTGTGTTTTTTTTTGTTTGGCTTATTTCATCTTGTCAAACAACTACTAAGGTATAAGCAATTAATCCAGTAAAGAAATAATTATAATAAAAAACAAAATGATGTGCTAGAAATGTTATTGCCACAAGCCTAAATACTGATAATACAACTATTTTTATATACATATATATAATAATAAAAAATAATATATATATATATATATATATATATATATGACCCTATAAAGGCAACAGTATCACGGATGGATGGACGGAAGTCACTTTTTCTAAATAAATGAAAAGTACAACTTTTTCCATAATTTGGATTTCTCCCACAATGATGGTACACTTGGAATATACTTTGTCTTTTGTATTTACTGACGCTACATCATCCTAATATGCCTAATCTAGAATGTCTGGAACTGATTCCTTCTCTCTCTCTCTCTCTCTCTGTGTAAGTGGACAGATGTTTTCTGTTTTCCCACATAATGTTGATGGATAACATTAAATATTTACCCTTCTGTTAGACAAATCTGTCCAAGTCAAGGTTGAGTGGGCTACAGCAAACACATCCCTTTTTTCACACAAACACACACACACATCTAAAACAAGTCTATTTTAGTGTGTGCTATGCACTCTTTAGCCACTGATTAACTTCCCGGCCATGGAACTGTGGATTAGGTGAGAAAATGGTGCGGCCAGACCAAATTAACAAACATGTAAAAACACATGGGGAAACACAGAATCCAATTATCTTTTCAGTTATGTATTTAGTTTCGAATGATTTAGTTTTTTTTCTAACAAAGACCACAATTGACCCCCTAAATCTCCCCGATATTACCCTTACCTGCAATGATGTCATCCATCTGCTCCAGTGCCGCCTCTAGCATGTGACTAGCCTCAGTTTCCATTGTGATGCCAGAAAACATCCGACCTAAAGTACTCTGGTGTAACTATAAGAAGAAAAAAAATGACAGTTTAATTAATCTCCAAATTTACAATTTATTAAAATTGTTCTCTTTAACACCGAACTGGAGAAACCACTTTGTCTCTTAAAATTTCATCTGGTTTAGATTTTTTGTTTTTAAGTGAATCAATCATTTGTACGTGTGGTTTGGTGTTATTTTTAAGAATTATACCCAATTATTTACATCCAAGATATAAATGTCAAATTTGCAATCAGTCAGAGCTGGTCAAGATTAAATAGGATATTTTTTCCTCATTTACAATGCAGAACCAAAGGACCAGATTGTGTTTATTCAAATCCAACTTTGGATGCTGCAGTTGTAATGACTCTCTGATAGAGGTCAGTAAAGCTCATATCTTCCCAAATGTCTCTTATTTTATCAAACTGCTCTGTGCTTAATGTACTGGTTCTTCATTTCTGTATTTAGCATTTAGTTAAATGTAAGGACTTGTGTGCGTGTGAACATGTGAAGTGCAGAAAAAAAAACATCAGTTCTTCATACCTACAAATGTATAAAAGCAGGAGAGATTCCCTGCTTGTCATAGCCGCTTCTGGCTTTCCCTTCAACTTCTCCCACGGTGTTTTTTCCGCTCCGCTCTTTTCCCTCCCTTTCTGCCTTTCCTTTGCTGCTTGCCACTCATGTTTTTTCAGTCATCGCTCCTTCAAGGCACTCATCCCTCTGTCATGCTGTCATGCCGACTTACTAACAAATAGGCAACAACATTCAAATCGAGGAGAAGGGCGGTGATGTAATCTGCGTATGCCTTGAGAGAATAAACCCCCCACAAAGCGGGCTAATGTTCATCTGAATTAGCTGCAACTCCATTATGATGGCTGATGCTCATAATAAAGCACACTTTATACAATTACAATTGGGTGTTACAGTTTAAGAATTGCCCTGAAATTGAACTATTTATTATAATAAATGCCGGTCATAATATCAGGCCTGTTGATACAAAGATATTGACACAGGACCATTCAGATGTTAAGACAGAATGACTCTGTTTAACACAACTCTCAAGACAGTTGGCCGACACCACAAGAATGCATGCCCTTGTTTCTGCAGCATTTGTGCTGCTTATTAGTTTTCTTGTGAGAGTGCATGCGCTGGAGAAAGCTAATGTAGGATTTACATCAAGTTCCAGCACAAAGCTAATAGAACAAACTGCAGAGAAACAAAACCATGCTGTATTACTATAGTTCTACACCATTCGTTATGCTTTCGCAATGGTGTATTTGGAAAATCAAATGGGATAGCCTGCTACATATATAACTTAGTGACTATTGTAGGAATTAACCATTTATTTGCATTTTCAGACCTTTTGCATTAAACTGGTGACGTGAAAAGAAATAAAATCTCAATATATGAGAGTGTTTTGTGTTTGTATTGCCTGAACTGAATAATGTGGTCACTAACCATAATACCTAGCATATCAAAGTGGTTTTGTTGCAACTAAGCTCAATTTAATTGTCACCGTTAGGTCCACATTCTGCTCAAGTTTATTTTTCAGCAGGATGTCCAAAACATGTTTGCATATGTTTCCTAAAAGGTATAGGAGAGGATATTTTCAATAGAAAAATTTCAATGGAAAATCCCATTGAAAATGACGGCCAATCAAAAACGGCCGGTGGTGAAAAATAACTGGCTGTCAATGCAGAAAATAACATTTACGCGATGACGTATATCACCACCGACCCGTACAACGCGCGCTCATGTTTGAATGAAATGTAATGGGTGAAAAAAAAACTTGTTTAAATCACAACTTTGATTTGTAGGAAAGCCTTTTATGTATATTAAGTCACTCATTATCTCTGAAAGTTTGTTTAAATGCAACCATCTGTGGGCAAACGCACAATGATATGTGTCGGACATTGAATACGTAATTACAAGTGTGAGCTTCCGTGTACTACGATGCTGGCTGGCCAGAGTTGTTTTACCTTGAGGGTTTGTATTTGCTCTCTATAATGTGATACATCACAAAGACTTGCTGTCTTGGTCACAGATGCGTCATCAAGATGTGCACCAACAATTTGTCCACTTTTGAACGGTAGTATGTCACCCATAAGGTTGTGTGCATCGCAATATTTTTAAGGAGCTCACAAAAAAGTGTGGGCACACCTAGAGTAAAGAAAATTCCAGTTATTGAGATAACTCTCAGGATAATCTTGTTTTAAGTCTGATCTAGTCTGCTGGGAAGGACAAAGGGACCACTCTGACCTCGGGTATATTCAATATGTTGGATTGTTGAGGCCAGATATCAAAACTTGTGTATTGTTCCTAGAGGTCAAATGAGCCAGCAGCCTGTTGCATGCGATGTGTTGCCAATTAGACAGCAAGGAGGCAGGAAAACAGAGGGGAATCTAAAATACACAAAAGACAAATCTATGGTCTTAGGTCTGTGGCGTAGGGGATAGCGCGACCCACATATGGACCCCTTGAGTCCTCGACGCAGCCATCGCGGGTTCCACTCCCAGAACTGAATAATATTTGTTGCATGTCTTACCCCCTCTCCAAACCCCCTTCCTGTCTGCCTACTGTCATATAAGGGACACTACAGCCCCCTGGAGGGGAAAGAAAGAAAAAAACAACAACAACCTTGTATTGTTCTTTCTCTGCTAAAAACAGTCCATAAATTATTGCCAGTGCTTATTCTTAGTTAGCCATGTTTGCTTACTGCTCCCAGAGTTTAACAATCAGCTGACAATTTCAAATCTTGCTTTGTAAAGCAGGTACGAGATACAAGAAATTAAAGTTTACTATCTCTCTTTTCTGAAAGACTTTTTTGTGAAAACAAAAGAAAAACAAAGGAATCAAGAGCAAAAACAGACGGGAATAAACAGGTAATCTTTTTTTCCATAAAGATTACACACCTGGAAAAAACAACTTCTCTTACACGACATAGGAAACTCACGTCTACATCTGTGCCAATGTTGACAGGACATGTTCTACAGTTTACAGCAGCGTTCCTCACTCGTTTCCAGAGCTTCAGTAGTTAAACAGGTTTCGTTGCAGTTGATGTAAAATGGATTTGCAAACTTCCTAAATAAGCCAAGAAAGCAAGTCAAACATGTTTTGATACTGACAGTGCAGTTCATGGCAACAATGCGCCACAAATCAGCAACTCTGTGCAGAAGCTTCCTCACATGCACACTCAGACACCTTGTGCAAAGAAGTGACGCCCCCCTCCACATCGCTTTAAGTGGGATAAGCTACTAACTGAAGAGCACTAATCCCTGAATCTGCAGGGCAGGCGCATATGTTTTCAGAAATCAACACCAGTACCCTGCAGGCCTAAAGCATGGACACAACTATCTTTAGCTGGTCCCACAGAGAGGAGCTGTGAAATAAAAGATCTACGTCCCATTCTGCTTTTACAGATTCTAGGAACCACCAGTAAACCTGCAGTCTGAGAGCAAAGTGCTCTGTTATAGGGCTGCAACTAACGACTATTTTAATAGTCGACTAGTCACCGACTATTGAAACGATTAGTCGACTAATCGGATAATTATTAATTTTTTTCTTAAATTTAGCATGAAATTGCTTTAGTTATGTGGGAAATGATAATAAACACAACAAAGATGGGTTCTTCAGTTAATTATCCATCTTTTATTCAACTTTGCTGCTGATTCATACAAAAAGTAAATAAAAATGTCCTATCTGAAACCATTTAGGCCCTATGCTCAGTCAGTATAGATGTAAATCCAAAAATAAATAAATCTCTGTCGATTTTTTAAGGACAGAAAAAAATTATAAATTAATAACAAATTAAAATCATTTCTTTCCTTTAAACCAAGCAGCAGCAAAACAGTAAATAAAACTAAGTGCATTTTGTGAGGTACGTTCAGTGGTCATCTGCAAAACAACTTCACAATTCTCAACAGTCTGAAATCTGACGCTTTACCCACTGACTTTGTAGATACAAATTCAAGTTGGAAGCACGGACTCTTGAACTGGGTTATCATCTGCTGAAACCCGGCCCCATCGACCACAGAGAGCGGCCTCATATCATAGATCAGCATCTGTAATACTGACTCAGTGAGGGCAGTCGCCTGTAGCGGGGTGCACATCTGCTTCTTTTGTAGAAAGGAGTCCATGGTGGCTCTCTTCGTCGGACTGCATGTATTTAATTTAAAAAACGTTTGTCAGGCACAGCCAGACATAACGTTAAAGTTCTCTTTTAAAGCGTAAAAACGCTTAGAAAATTTATATTGTACACCAAAAACAAAACGTATTGGTGTGAATGTTGCTTGAATCTTACCTAAGCGAGTCAGACTCCATTTAAAGTGCCCGACCTGCGTTCTTTTTAAATGTTTGATACACAAGGTCTTGCAAGGTTTGCAAACCTTGCAAGTAATCTTTTTATTCGCCGTGAATGGAATTCATTGTCGACTCTTTCATTGTCGACTCTTTCTATTATTGATTTTTGACGACAACGTCGACGAATCGTAGCAGCCATACTCTGTTAGGGATGTAAGGAGTAATCAGGTCTCTAATGTATGATGAAGCTTGATTAGTGAGTCCATTAAATGTTAAAAGAAGAATCTTTAAATCTATTCTGAAATTTAAAGGGAGCCAATGAAGGGAAGCTAAAATAGGGGAGATATGATCTCTCCTTATAAGTTTCATCAGCACTCCTGCTATATTTTAGTAATAACTGAAGACATTTAAATGTGTTTTGTGAACTCCCTATCAATCAAAATCATTACGATGAAGCAACATGACGTTAAATAAGCTAGTGTTTTTTTTGGTTTTTTGTATATTTGAATTCTCTCTTTAATCTCTTTAATATTCTTCTGAGCTAAATAACTCATTTTCTCTATGTGTGAATAAGGGGAAGATTTTTTTCTTCTTTTTGCTCAGTGTCATTTATTCGTTTAAGTTGGTATGTATTTGATTAATAGTTATTATCAAGGGAGTTAAATGAAAAATAAAATAAAAATAAAATTGTATATAAAAAAAAAAAGTCCAACTAAAAAATACACTGCTCTCATCTGGCCTCCAACACCGACCCAGTTTGGGTTTCCCACCAGAAGCACAAAAACCCCAATAAGGTGGTGATCACTCAGGAGGAAACAGAAAATAATGGTAGATAATAATAAGAATGATTAAGATACTCCTTATCAGCTTGAACAACCTATTTAATATTTAAAACAAAAAGCAGTTTCTCAATCAGGATTAACAAACAGCATAGATAAACGTTTTTTTTTGTTTGTTTGTTTTGGGGTTTATTTTTGTCCCCTCCCTACAACAGTTTTCTGTTCTCCTCCATAGATCATCAAGCTCCCTTTCCTCTGGTGTGAGTAGCAATTCAGGACAATTTGCATCTGTTTGTAAGCTGTAAAGTGTCTCACAGCATTAATCGCTATAATGAACTTCATGGAGCTTTTCCGCTTCCTCAATGTCCGCTTCGTCCTTTCTTTAGCGAAAAGTCTGACACTGTTAGCCAATAAGGGTACCTGTTGGCTAATTTACATACCGGTCGCTGATAGGTAATTTACTAGAATGAGCGGGGGAGAGGGGCTATACGCTGACTGCAGACATAGATAACAGCGATGTGCAGCAACAACTCAGGAACAGGTTGGATTTGAGGGGGTAAGGCATCTGTTTACCCCCTCTTGTCCCAGCTCATAGACGGCCCCGGCTGCCCGTCCCTAAAACAGCTGCTGATTATGGTGATGTCAAGGAGGCCCTGCAACCTCAAAGTCTCAGCTCATCACCAAAGAATATTAGTCACAAAAATAAAACCTTTTACATAATTCATTATGAAGGATTTAAATATTTGTTGTTTTTTAATAAGATTTTAACAAAAACTTTTTTTATAATTGACATTTTTACATGTTTTCAACTTATGAGAAATGCATTTTTAAATTTCAAAATAATAATAATTGAAAAACATTGACGTTTAAATGTCTAAATCTGTATGCAGTATAAATATTTTTTGGGCTTTACTACAGTTTATTTTTTAATATTAGTAAGACCGAAAAAGGCCTTAAATGAGAACTGGATACATTGCAGTTAAAAATTACATAGTTACATAGTTAAAACTCTTTTGTAGCATTTAACTTTCCAATGACCAGTATCTACAGCAAAAGTCAACAAATGCTGTATAAAGACAGTAAGAACCATAACTACATTTAACAGGATTGTGTCCAATTAAATGGGTTAAACTCCCTTTGGGCTTCTAAACAACGTCAAATTCAGACAAGCAGAACAGAAAGAAAATAACAGTATAACCACCCAACAGAGTTTGTGAGCTTGCAAACTGGTTAGATTATCTCACAGTGGGGAAGCTACAATATGTGAACCATGGCTGATGCACTGCAGAGGGGTGTGGGGGCTATATGTTTAATGTGCCTCACAGCATTGCTTTCTGCTCAGCTGCTTGCTCATTCTTTGTTATTTTCCCATCTAGTGCATTTGACTTAACTTCACTTGATTCTCCATTTCTTAGCTCTCCCAGTAGAATGCGTTTCCTGATCATATAATCTCGTTCTTTCCTTTGTCAGTGTTCTGTTTTCTGTGTTAAACTCCAGTCAGTCAACTTGACGTATGCTATTAAAGCTCTAATCTATTTTGCCCTCAGAGTGAGGGTAATGAACCATCACGCAAAACAACCCATGACTTCCAGTCAGTGATCACCATGAGGGTAACAGGAAGCAATGTGAGCAAAAATTATTTTGAAATTTAAAAAACTAACAGCGCCTGGTCAGAAGCTTCAGGTTGTGCATATACTGAGTGGAATAAACACAGATATGAAAAGGTAAAATATTTATATGTTGACACCATACCACATAGAAAAATCAACAAATTGTGTTAAATGTCTCATGATATCTGCATTTTAACTTTTCTGTAGCACTGGGTTTATTTAGGTTAAAGCAACCCTAAGTAACTTCACAAAAAAAAAATTTAATAACTTTCGTGATTATACTTCGACCTGCAGCAACTTAGAGGAGGGTGGCAGGATCCCTGCCACACAAAGCAACACAAATGTGCTGACTGCTTTATGACATGCGTCACTTTCCCTGTTTCTTATTATAGACATCATCATATGACATTGTTTCACCACAATTAGATTCATTACCTCATCACTATTAATCCTACACACAGGCACTGGAAAAAGAAATGTACTCCAATCCAACTGAAGTAAAAACAATCAAACAAATATATTAATCAGATACACTTAATATAAGAGCCTCACATCACTTCAGCATTTTGACAGGTGAAAATTGGGTCTCTGAGTACATTTTGTTGATGGCCCTTATTGTGAAGTTTTTTTGACGACTACTTGACTACAGAGACGCAATGGCACCAGCAGAGAATTGAGAAGTGGGTTAACGAAAATTGAGTACCAAATGAGTACCAAAAGTAATTGATAAGAGTTTATATAGTATTATCTTTATCACTGTATCTATCTATCCATCCATCCATCCATCCATCCATCCATCCATCCATCCATCTATCTTTGAATGCTAAAACACAGCTAAGCATTGGGGTGTATCATAAACGTGTAAGGGGAAGCAAGGAGATGAAAATGTGGTGTTTAATTATTGATTACAAGTTATTTCAATGAAAAATGGAGATTACATTAAACATACAACTTTGTGCAACTTTGCAATGTCCACTGGAGCAAAGGTAAATGTGTTTAAAACACAACTTTCCTGATGCAGTCATTTTGTTTCATTTTTATGGTCCTAGACTATGAAGGAGCATAAAAAGCACAAATATACTGAGCAGTCAAAACAATAAACCCCCTCAACTGACCTTGCTTTGATAAGAGCGTCTTCAGAACACTTGATATAAGCTGTTATTGTGTGTGGAAGCGTTGGGGGTGGGGGTGGGGGGGTAAGAGCAAGCAGTGCAGAATATTAAAACAGGCACCGAGCCCTTCCCTCTTAATTTCGTACCACAAAGTGGCCGTTTGATCTCTCTGCTATGTTTTATAATTTGATGAGGAAATGGATAAGATTACAATTTCAAATTTCGGGTGGGGGTCGGGGTTCCAGATTTAAAATAAATTCTCTAATGTTTCATGCAGGTCAGTTTGATGGCCAGTCAGGCAGAGTAAAATTATACCAAGCACTGGTATTTTCATAAATTTCAACAACAGTGGGAAGCACAGAGTGCCCATGCAGACATGGTTTACACGTTAACACTGACTTTGGAAACTTCACTAATTGCAAATATCATGGACGAAAGTGTCAAGTGTGCACTAACTATGACCAAATATGCAGCTTTTTGGCAGTTTTGGTAGGTTTCTTTTCCAGATTAGAGGAGCTTTTTGTTTGTTTCTACACCTAGGGATACACCGTATATTTGAACCAGACAACCTGAGTTGTGCAAAAGACAAAATGTCTTCAATAAAAGCATTTTAAAATATATTATCTGAGCTACAGGAAGTCGGTGAAAAACTGGGGAGATGTGATTTATTTCCTAGTTTTAGGGAAAATGTGAGCAGTAATGTTTTCAATCAGCAGCAGTCTGATTGACTTTAAAGGCAGCTCTGTGAAAACACTCAGTAGTTTTCAATTCAACCAAATATGAATGAACGGATGAGTTTCTCATCTTGGAACATTAGTCCTTTTATCCTGGAAACTTTCGTTATGCGAGAGAAGACTGACTTTGTAATAGTCTTCTTGTGTCTCAGGGTTTAGGTCAGGTCAGTTTTTTGCTGTATAAGCTGAAGCTATGTGCTGACTGTTGATCGTTTCTCTGTAGCTCCAACAATAGCAACTTCAGCTATGTTTCTGTTCAGATGAAGAAGGTTACAGCACTTCCAAACAAAGATTGGTTCTATGCAGCTCCTCTGTAATTAAATAAGTTCATAGTAACCTGGGGACATTGTAATGTAGAGCTTGTTAAAATCTGAGGTAGCAGAAGCATCTAGATACTAAATATCATGGTCGACAATGTCAAATGTGCACTAACTACGACCAGTTCAATCTCAGTAACAAGGTGAGCACAGAAACCACATTGAAAGAAAATGTGACCTTGTTAAGAAGCTATTTAATTGCTGATGAACAACTATTTCAGACACTATGTTGATGAATGAAAGGTTAGAGGTTGGCCTGTAATTCTGTAACAGCATCTAGTCCAGATAGTTCGTTTTCATCAGTAGTTTAATAACAATTGTTTTAAAAGCTGCGGGAAAGCAATACATACAAGAGAGGAGTTTACTATTTCAACCAGTTCAGAAACAATGGTAAAACTTTCTTAACTAAAGCTTCAGATAGGATATCAAGACAGCAGTTAATTAATGCACTTAAACATATTTTTAGTGGTGAGTAGGTAGACCCCTTTTTTTTTCTCTAAATTTGTTTGGACTGGACAAAGCATCAGTACTGGATTTGATTTTGATAAATAGATTTAAACTTCTAATTGTGGTTTAATTTGCCCTGTAAAGAAAAGTAATTGCATGCCCTGGTAGAGGGCAGATCAAATGCTACAGTCACAGGATAGTTTGTTAATCTATCAACTGTGGCCAAAAAAGGCACAAGTGGAATAAATTTTTTTCTTTATACGTATGAAACCTTCATATTTGTGTTATTTTTTTCTACATTTTTTACCTGAAAGTAAAGTTATTAAAGCCTTTCTGACGATAAAGATATTTTTATGTGCGCGTGTGTGTTTGCTGTGTATTAGAACTGTTTTGTATCTTCAAACAGTTGAAAATATTGAAATGTTATCCTCCAGCTACTAGTTATGCAGATAATTACATTCAATTACTAATTATGTACAATATCTACTGCGTGTGGCACATTAAGTAAATGTAATAATTAACAAAAATAATTAACAATATTACATATTAAAGTGTATTCACTGCACACGTAACTGTAATATAAAGTGAGACTCCAGTGAACAGGTGGGATGCTTTAGGAAAAATTAGCTTTTCTCTACAATTTGTTCTGTAATTTGAAAAGAGTAGATGTCTGGAAACATTATTCCAGGATGCACAGACTCAGGACAAGACATTTGGCTTTGCATGCACAGATATGCATATTATGTTTGTTAAAAAAAATAATAATAATAGGTTTGCATTTATGTAAGAGTATGAGGCTATAGCAGATAACCCAACAAATATTTGCCTTTTAGACACAGAATAAAAGGTCAAGACTCCAACATTTCACAACAACTTACAAACAAGAGACAACAGGTTCAACTTTAACTTAGATCATCTGGAGTCTAACTACAACGGTCACAGTTTTCAGTTTACGCTTTAAAACTTCCAGTTCCCCATGAATAGAGGCCAAGCATTGGGACGGCTCAGTGGGAACAGGAAAAACCAAAATCATTCTGACCCTGTATGTTTGACAGGAGTGGTTAAACATTAGTATGGGAAAAGACAATGGAGAACAGGACACACATCAACACACTGACAGACAGTGTGTGTGCTTGTGTGTGTTAGTTTACTGTTCCTCCTCATTTGGCTTAGTCTGTTTGGATGAATGTCACCAGCTAGAGGCCGGACCTAAGCCCCTGAGGCCCTGCTGTCACACAGAGTAAATACAACTGTGTGTGCATGCTGAACCAGCCAAGCCAACAAGAAACACCAGATTCTTTGGCAATTAGCATCAATGCGACAGGACCGATGGCATTTAGGAGGAAGATGCTCCTACTGCATCTTAAGACTCAACATTCCCATGCTACTTCAACTCCACAGAGTCCCACTTCAATGTTCTTTGTAACATTACATCTCTTTCACTACACTTGAAGTTCACACCTCAGTGAGCACAATCAGTACTACAGTACAACAACCAAAGAACACTCTAGGCAAAAGGCTAAAACCTTCTACAGGAGAATCCTAGAAGATGCAAATCTACTGGTAGAGCGGCGTGAGAAGGTGGGTTTTTTGGAGTTTAAATAGAAATGCATTGGTTTCCCATCTGATAAAGTGTAAACCAACTAGTGAGATACTTCATACTTTTATTTACAGCGATGACATAACCAATTATTGAGTCGGGTGCAAGGGTTCCTCTCGTCTTGTCTTTTCTAAAACAACCACAACCATGAATAATGAATGAATTGAAACAGTGAACATTACTTCTAAATGTGTGGCAGATATTTTTACAGTGTTTATCCATTAAAAAAGTACTCAGAAAGCAGAGACTGTAATGAAGAGGATGGAAGGCTAGATGGATGGAAAGATACCCCAATGCACAGCAGATGAGATAAGTGTTGGACAGACAACTGGGTGGTTGCATGAATGGATGGACTTTCTACAAATACATGGATGGATTAATAGATGAAATAAATGCTACGAGAGCTGCATTTGTATATTGCTTTACCAAGTCCAAGAACGTCAATGCTACAATCAGTCAATTCACCCATTCATACAGCAAGGCTTCCACAATATCTGTGCAACTGACACCCTCAGACCACTACCAGAATGCAAGATAGGCCCAAGGTAATGTTAGAGAAAGGTAATAAATCATAAAATGTATTTCCATACTTAGAAAATCCCATTTTACATGTGTCTAGATATTTTTAGAAAACACAAAAAAGCCTGTGAAAGAATTGACCAATGTTTAATTATGTTAGTCTCTAAAACTCTTGTAAACTAATGTAATATCCTTTCGGACACTTTCAGACACACTGAGCTCTTGCAAAACCTAGCTGCAACTGCAGATGACATAATAAACAATGGAAATGTTTATTTCTTCTAAATAAATTTAACCGAGGAATCAAAAAAAAGCCAAGTCCAGGAAAATGTTTGGAAATATATTTAGAAACCCTGGAGATGTGGGAATGAATCCGCTTTGAAAGATTACAACAAATTCTGAGTTGAAAGTAAAGTTCAAAAGTTTTTCATGACGGATGAATGTTTGTGCATCATAAAGTTTTCGATAATAGATCATGATAAAAAAACAAAAACATTTAGGCAGTTTCAATACACTCAAAAACCTTTTAGCAAAAGCCAAGCCATAAAGTGGAGCAATGTTTTTAAAGGCGTCATTCGAACCATGCAAAAAAAACAAAAAACAATTTTTTATTTATTTCTGTACAGTTTCTTTGCAATCCTCATTTCTGGTGTTGACATAAATGCAATAAAAACAGAGGCGTCCACTACAACAAACAATAGAGCATGTTTGTTCAACTCTGATCCAGAAATTGTTTCAAAAGAACGCACCATGAAGGACAAGACCAACATAAACCAGATACACAAGGTCTATTTTTTCTCTTGAGATGGGACAATGTTGCAATCGTACCAACTTACATACCTCATCTATATCTTAAATAGACAGTTTCAAGGGCTGTTTTTTTTTCATGTTGAAGTATTATCCACATTATGAGAAGAGAATGACCCATTTCTTTTTTTCTGTCTCACTGCTTAGCAAGAAAAATAAAATCGATTAGAATATAGCTAACAAAGTTTAGCTTCTGCACCATATAGTTTTATTCTAGGATTCCTTGAAGGACTGACGTGCCCTCAGGGACAGAGACCAGCATGCGCTCAAAGACCTCAAACACCAATGTCAGCAAGCCAGCACTGTAATAACAACATGTCAACACCGCTTAATACAAACACACTAAAGACACAAACGGCCCCGTGTGGCAGCTGCGAAAAACCAATCAGGAATTAGCTAACAGTATTACGGGCCAAAAGGCAACGGCGTTTGTAATGAACTGCCTAGAGAGACCATAGATTGATTCTGCTGTGGACAGCAAAGCTATGAGGGCCTTTTGAAAGCATTTTGAACATAAGGACATAAAAACTAACACACCAAAGCAGCGAGTTGAACCGGCAACCCACTGGTCACGGAATGAACCATTGCCCCATACACCATTGCCGTTTATTGTAGTATGCCATGTTTCCTTTGACTGTCAGATGTCTGAACTCAGCCCGTTGAAGGCTAAATAGGCGGCAAGGGTCTTTAAACCAAATTTTGATGAGCTCTTCCAAGTAAAAACTTCCAAGTAAAAACTTTCATTTTAGATATAAAGACCTACATTTAAAAAAAAAAACTTCCATTGCACTTTTCATTACATTTTGACAAAAGGAAATTGGATTCTTTCCATCTAAAAATAAGAACTTTAAATTAGTTTGCTCCTTTCCAATAAAACCAGAAAACAACACAAACAGGACAAACAGAGAAACTAACAAGCTAAAGGGAAATGTAAAAAAATAAAATAAAAATAGACTCCGTTTGTTACTCTTTTGAGAGCAGAATAGTAAAAACCTAAAAAACTGTAACAAGCATGTTAACCTAACAGTGTTTACTAAATCATCTACGTTGCGCTTCAGGATTCTATTGTGTGCATCTCTTTTAGCAGGGACTGACTTACATTTTCCCTTTAGTACTTTTCATTGAGCTAGAATAGAATTTAAAAAATTCCCAATAATCTTTATAAACAAATAAACAGTAAAAATAATGTGGTTTTGTGTTGAAGTGGTGAATGGCTACGTTTAAGCAATAACAAAGCCAGCTATCTGAGACCACGAACTATTTGGCAGCTGTTTCAGAGGGTTAGCCGTCCACGATTGCCACAACTATTATCATAAAGCGTACAGCGACAATCCCTCCCGACTAACTTTCTTCCAAATGTGGCAATGATGAAAATATTTTCGCTGAGGGGAAACAACGCAAGCAGGATGGTGAGACCTTTTCTCCCCACAGTGACACCCACCGAAATGCTTCAATTTAGAGGCCGGCATCTTGGCTACGAGGTTCTAGGGTTACAAAGAGTCACAAGAGGCTAACGAACCGGACAAGAGAAGTGACGGATCGCATTGCGAGGTAACATTACAGTCACAAAAGCACTCGATGTGTGCGTTTATCTTTTAAAGTGCTTCAGGTGATTCAAGAAACTTCTTCTGCTTTTTTTTCCAGGTTAAACTCCACCTATTTTAACAATTTCAATAAGTCTTAATTTTGACTAAGAATTATACGAGTTATTGTTTCCACAGATTCAGTAACCTCAGCCTTGAATATAAGTGACATATGCCCTGTCATAATTCATTATGATAGCTATTGCCCATCGAATGCAAATATTTTGTATCTAATGTTTTTGTAACATGGTAGATTGGTTGGAATATTGATAGTGGCAGGGATTCTTAGATAGACTTCTGATACTGTTTTTAACTTCAGGTCGAATCAGGATTGTGTCCTTACAACGCAAAAGCAGCTGAAAAAAACAAAACAAAAAATATTTTAACCTGTTGGGTTAGAAGATTAGAAGCAGCTGTTAGGTCCATAACTTTCTGGGTAATACAAAACAAAATAGCACAGGAATAAGAGGTGGAGTCATTGTAAATGCAACATGAGAACAATTAACCAAATGAAAGCATGTAAAACTTGATTGCCTTCCCTTGATCAGCGCCCCACTGGAGCCCTTGGTCTGCAATACTGTAACACGAGTGTGGAGTTTCTCAGCATCCTGGAATTTGAGCATTGTGGGAGTGGGAACGTTTCTTTTTTTTTTTTTACAAAAAACTAATTTATCTAGAAATTGGTGGTTCTCTCCCTGCATTTTACATATACGATTGGATTTTCCTCCTTTTTTAAAGTTCATGTATGAAGAGACCTCCTCTCAGGCACACATTTTTTTTACCATGCAATACATCCAGGATAAATGAATAAATGTATTAGCTTTTATAGAACACTCCTTAATAAAGCTGAAAAAACTTTTAGGGCAAGTCAACAAATGTCATGTTCTGTATCATTTACTCAAGAAACCCAGCAGTTTTAAACTGAAGATTAAAAAAACAAGGAAGGGGTAAATTTAGGAAGAGAGTGAGAATACTATTTAATAAAATATATATGGTTCAAATTAGAACAATACTATTTTAAAGACACAAACACACAAGTGGAAAAAACTAAAGGTATTACTTCACGAACAATCGTAACCTTCCTTATTTGTCAACCGCTGAAGTGGAGGATTCTCCGATAACCCAAAGTGAAACATTTCAATCTATTAGTAGGTTAAAAAAATAAAACAACTCCTGGAACTATTTTCATGCAGTATTTTCTGCAGAGTTGGTTCCGATCCACCATGACATTTTTTATTCCGTCTGAATGTCGATAAGTAAAATCTGTTTGCATGTGTTGTGTCGCCTTCGCTGTGAGCTCGTACATCACACGCTATAGGATCTATGATTGTGTGCAGTTATATGTGGGTTTCAAAAAAAAAAAAAAAATCAACAAACAGTTGATCAGAAATATTGCCGTGTGAACCAGGTGTTATTTTTTAGGGGGGTATTTCATAATTTCCGGAAGAAAAAAAAAGTATTACATTTTGTTTCTGTATGGCCACTACAAAGCACCCAAACATTTTTTTCTTTCTTACCACAATTTAACAATAATATATAACTAAAACATTCTCCTACCTCATATCTGTCACTAGTAATCCCACATTTATCTCTCCTCCTCATTTCCTGAATCACGCATCCATGTTTTCCCACATTCCTGAGCTTTCTGTGACACTCATTCATTTTAATCATTTTCATGCTTCTCTCTTCCATCATCTCCTTTCCCCTCCCCCTTTCAGTTGGTTGCTTATAGATTTTTTATATTTTTGGACGACTTTGGACATATTTATCGACAAGGATGCTCACACACCTGTTTTCTGTACAAACATTTGTGCATAAAAGTTGTTCTTACGCTTCTGATGATTAAATATTTGCACAAAATGTGGTCCTGTGTCTGATATTCCAGAGTTTGTTTCTTTTCAACCGTCTCAGGGACGCAATGCTTTTCTTAAGGCTGCGGGACGCCAACAAAACCCAGGGAGGGCAATTATCGACAGATGGAGAAAACATGGAACAGTGGAGAGCGTTCCCAAGTGTGCCCAAATGACTCCAAGAAAGCCGGACGGGCTCATCCAGGGGGTAACGGAGGAATCCAGAACAACTGCTGGAGCACCACAGCTCTACCTGCTTCAGTAAAAGACAGCGGATGCTTTTACAAAACGCAGGGGACATAAACCAGCATAGCCGGGACATGTTGGAGCTTTCTCTGCGAATTCATAAACTACGAGTGTTGATGATGTTGGGGTGTACAGCTGTGAGTATCAAAAAAAATAAAATAAAAATTCTGGCAGCGAGGGAAAAAAACATGTGTTCTCCAAGAGTAGACATTGTGAGGTCTCCTGTACTGTTGTTTTCTTAAAGTAAGGATGGATGCAGGGTTTAGATAATGAAATGCGGCATAAAGTCTGACTTTTTATTATTTCATACTTTTCTAGAGCTGAAAAAATACTTTCGTTAATTTCAATAGTTCTAGATAACCCTCAGTTTTCCAATTTCGATTCTTCGTCTGACTGACATAACACCAAAAAGAGGCTCTAACTAACTAAACACTTTGATTTCCATGCATTCCATATTTTCCTTTATGGAATTTTTCTTTGTATCCTAAAAGCTTAAAATTGTCTTCCTGGTCTTTTGTCCCTCTTCCTTTTGCTTCCCTCTCCTCTTCTCATTGCCTCGCTCTAACCCTTAAATCTCCCAAACATCTCTCCATGTCTTATTATCATCTTCCTCTCCTCTGCTTCATCCCTGCCTTCGTGCAGCGGCAGTGAATTATATCTGCTGAAACCACAGTTGCGGTGCGAGGAGCAGCAGGAGCAGTTAAGTCGACAGAGAAACCATCTGATCATATAAGGCTGCGGCGATGAGGGAGGCGGGGGGAAAAAATTCAAACGAAAGCTCTTACGATTACACAAACCGCTTTGATCAAAAGGGATGAGTGCCATCATCAGCTGGATCCATGCACAGTGCATGCATATGTATGATACCCTCCTGAAACCTACTCCTCCAGTCAGTTTGGTTAGTACCTCTCTGTGAGCATACAGTTCAGCGACTGTGGCAACATTACTTTTATCTTATCGTCCTTTTACTGAGTGCCAATGCCAACCCTAAGTTCCAACCGGTACAGCCCCTCGTCATTGAGCACTCGTCAACAGCAATGGTGCCTTTCAACACTCCTTTTTAAGTTGAGATTTGCACCAGAAAGAGGCACCGACCGGCTGCGTTCGCAGCAAGAACACTCCTTCAGCACTCTCAAATTGGCCCTCTCTGATGTGTGTGTGCTCGTGTCTGTGTGAACATGTGTTGCCGGTTGCCTTATTGAAGACACACATGGGTTGGTGGCAATGGAATAAAATGGAAACAAAAAGTAAAAATCCCTTTGTGTGTTTGGTGTTCACCAGAGTTGGATGCAGCAGATGCTACACCAGAGGGGAGCCACACATCAGCCTTGATTTTAGTGCAATTAGCATATCAGCACCCTCTCTACACACACACACACACACTTCCATGCACTCATGATGTCAGACATTGATGATCTGCATTAACACAGTATGCAAGCTCACAGAACAAGACTGAGTCAGTGGGAGAGAGAAGACCCAAAGCACAATGTTGTTAAACTTAAATTTCAATGTGGGCAAAAACATTAAATGAATCATGTGACTCCTAGGATGTTGCACAACGATACTGTGCAGATAATATCCAAAGAAAGGCTGTTGCAAGTGAAAATGTCTCTCTTTGTTTTTTGTGTGATTCATATGAAATGTGGATGATCTGTTGGTAAGATCCCGCAACAAAGGCACGCAGTTGTTTGGTTTAATTATTTAGACGCAATAAAAGTCTCACTTCCTATAACAGCATTATAAACTCCGCCTCGTTTTGTGTTTTTGTTGGGTTTTTTTTGTTGTTGTTTCACAATATCCCAAGATCTCAAAACAATTCAAAAGTTTAACACAAACCTCTATAATTGCAGTTCTGCACTGGAGTCATTTTATAACTTACTCTGAGTCTTGTGAGGTTCTCTCCAAAAGAGTCCGGTGAAAGGTTTCGTGTAAAAAATTTTTTTTTAAAAAAGGCTTTAAAACGAGACTCGGCCACGAATGGTCCTATCACGCCCAGATGTCACAAGCTGGTCCGACCTGTATGAGCGGCTGAAGCTGCGCCGCTGCGCGAGCTTTCCTCACCTGCCATGTGATACGTAGCGATGCGTTCACTGGCCCCTCGGAAATCCTGCAACAACATTTCTATTTTTTTTATTTTTTATTTTTTGTATTATTAAAAATACTTCCAACTATTAAAAAGAATTATAACTCGGGGTATGTTCATATTATTTCTTGTTTAATCCAAGTTAAAAAAATATTGGAAAGATTTTTTTTAAGTTTAACTAATTAGAATTAAACAACATTAATCTTCCCAAATGCATCAAAACCGGATTGCAGTAGCTGAATTGATCAAAACATATTATCATTAATAGAAAAAATAATAATATTTATTATATTGTTTATTTGGGTGTTTTGTTTTTGTTGGTTACTGTTTTAACAGGTATGGAAATAAAAACTGTTACTATTAAAGTTATTTAGTAGACACTGCCATCTAGCGACATTACGTAAGAACTGCAACCACCTTTTCTGTAGAGGTATTAACAGGATTTTTACAACTTCAATATTAATTTAAGTCTTTATGTTTTTAAAATATCACCTAAGGTTGTTTTTTTTAATCAACAAATACATTATTAACTAATTTTTTATGAATTTTTCGTTGTCATTTAGGCTCATTTAATTAAATGTTATTAAATTTCCACTGTTTAAAAATATTTGACGATGCATAAATACATTTTTTACATTTGAAATACATTATACATATTTATAAGATAATGTAAATAAATGACGACTATATTATTGATTAATAATCAATATAATTGTACTAGTTGTAATAGTATTTTATAATACTTTTGAGACTTTCAAAAGTCTGACAAAAAGTAACTATTACATACAAAATTAACTCTTATTGTTGCTGTTTCCTACAACAAATGGAACAAGAATGGAACAAATTAGCCCAAACAAATGTATTTTTATTTGAATTTAATTTCAAAGTTTTGTTCTTAAAAAGTTAATACACCATTTTCTCTCAGTTTGTTAGAATCAGTTGTTGGTTTATCACATAAACTCCTATTGTTTAATTGAAAGTTTTGGATCTACCAAGAGGGCATATGAAGAAATCTATGAAGGTATGAATCCAGTTACAATACTTTTTGAAATCATCAGATAGTAGAGACGAATAATAAAGAATCAAACTATGAAGACAACATAAATGTTTATAATCATTAGTGGTACAGGATGTTCCAAAAACCTGTTAGCTTCGCCAAAGCCTCTTAACCTCCCAGCACAGATCACGTCTAACTCTGTGCTGCTTCGTTGCACCACAGTCACTGAATCATCCATTGGATAAGTTTAAGGAGCTCAGAGTAGATCTGAAAAGAGGATTGTCGAGAGCCAGTTTTAAACAACTGCAGATCATCTGTTCAAAAGACTGTGCAGAAGTTGCTGTAGATGTCACTTCTTTGCCAAGGTGTGAATAAAGCCTTGAGATACACAGAGACAGCTAAAACACCGCCAATGCACTCAAGCCTCTAACGAAAGAGTTAGGAATAAAGTTTTACAGCTTCTGAGGTTAACATAGCGCTGCTCTGTGATGGAATTTAGGATGAGGCAGTCAAAATAGAAAGATATCCTGCTTTATTAGTGATGAAAATTGATAGTAAAATACTAAAAACCTAAATTAAAACCAATTTAACAATAACACGTTGGCAGGCTTTCAACAAAAATAAATTTGTGAAAATTCAAGCAGCAACCAAAAACCAAATTAGTCTCATAAATGTATAGGTACAGAGATTATTTAACAATTTATTTACGTACAATGTGGAATGTAATATCACACCAGATCGCTATTTAAAATTGACACATTGTCATTGAAATCATGGTAGGTTAAATAGTAATCGGAAATCATATCAGATCAGATTCTGAGAGATCCCATGACCAAGAGAAGCTCACAGTATGTGTGAAAATATGCCCAGTAGGGGGCATAAATGTGAAAGCAGAAAGGAAATAATACAACTTTACGCTTTAAGTCTTAGCTGAATAAAAATAAATAATAAATCAAATAAAAATGGAAAATAGAATTCCAAAATAAAACCAAATTTATGATTCATTAAATCCCCCCCCCCAAAAAAAAAAATTAACACAATAATCTAAATTATATTTTTAAAACACAAAATAGAGCTACATAATAAGACCTCTGATGAATCTATTTCAAGACTAAAAGTTATTATATCGGGCACAGCGCCAGCTACGCGGCCTGTTTGCATTGTGATTTCCGTAACACGCTCACACACAAATTGGCCTCTGCATTCCGCTGTAGCCTCGCCGCCATTGGCTAGCTCCCGCGTTCGTCACGTTCCGCCAGGCAGAACTCGCATCTGATTGGCCCAAGGGAAGCCGACAGTGGAGCTGCGAACTCCATTGGTTGAAAAACTAGGTTAGTGGTCCGACAGGCATGACGGCGAAGAGAAACTGGGTCACCGATTGAAAATCGTTTATGTCACAGTCCTCGGTGTTGCACATTACCAGGGACTTTAAATGGATGGACCTCACCGCACGCGTTGTAAGTACAACTCTTTAGCCGACGTTGGGCTTTATTGATAACGCGCCTTTGTGTCTTTACCGGAGCCGTGAGTCTGCTGATGGACGTCGTCGATGTTTTCCCCAGCGCTGCGGTCATGTCAGTGCGGTTTTGTGGAGCAGAAGGAGGGACGTAAGCTCGCTGGCCAAGCCGTTACCGAATGCTAATATTAGCCAACGGACACGGCTTGTTCACACGTACAGACGTCGAGGGAGGAAAGGGGTGAAAACTGCCTCAACAGTTGCTACAAACGGTTGAGGCGTTAATTATGTCCGGACCCAGGTGTGTGTGCCGGTCGTAAGCGTCAGCCAGGCTTGATACTCGAGAGTTGGAAGCTGCTAGCAGGCTAGCGTTGTAAACAGGCCGCGGCTGGAGATCTGGTACACCGTGTCTTCGAGAGCATCCATCCTGCCGCCATAACTTTTGAGTTTTGAGCTGAGTGCACAATCAGATATTTTCACAATTAAGAAAAACAAAACAGCACAGAAGAATATTCTGTCTAGAAACAGCTTTTGTTAGTCCTGAGAGTGTTCTATTTTGTTTTTGTTCTACTTGGATATTTCACAGATTGGTTGTTGTTTCTTGTTATTTATTAAGATTATTGCGACTATTTAATTGTTTTCCAGAGTTTTGACTCATCTTTAGTTGCATCACACACAGTTTTGTCAAATCAGAACTTTAACAATTAGCAATACCTTCGAATTAGTAAAGGAAGATAAAAAAGGGGGTTATGATAGGCTTTTGTATATTTATGTCTGCAGGTGAAATTCTCACAACCGCAACCTTAATGAGAGTGGTTGTTTTCTAAGTCAGATGTATTATAATTCAATGTAGAGGATGAGAATAGCTTCTCGGCCTCACTGATACAACACACCTTAGAGACTGTTCCTGTGAAAACAACAACTAAAATGAGCGTTTCTATTTGGGTGTGTTCATTATGATGTGTAGCATTCAGAACTGTCTAAATGCCAAGGGGAAGGCCAGAACATTTTTTTTCACAAGTGGAGCGTTATGGCATGACTTGAGTGTTTCAACCTAATTGTTTTGCTTTTTTTATTCTTATAAAAACTTAACGTTCAGTAGAACATTTTTGAGAGCTCTGTGTGTTATTGAAATTGTGTGATGATGTACCCGAGGAAAAAAAAATGCCTTCACTGTATTTCCCTCTATACTGATACGCTAATCAACAAGCTAAGCAATAATGACAATAAAAACAAGTAATAATGATCTTTTTCTGGATTTTAAACTTCCAAACACTGTAGCAACATTTTTAACAAAGGAAGTTGCAGAAGATTTTAATAAGAGACAAAAATATCTATAAAAATGCAATTAAAACTAGCTGCAGCTATCACTTGTGTTTCATGTAGAAGGAAGCCATATTGGTTTTGTTTTTAGAATCTGGATTTCCAGGTTTACGGAGTGTTTTTTACTGAGGTTTTCCAGCTTGAAAGATTAAAGCATGTGAGTGAAATTGTGCTAGTCTTATTTTTGATATGTGCTGTAGTTGACATGGGTGGGATTGTAAAGTGTGCAACGTTTGTTTTGTTCATGTGCGCTTTAATTTTGCTTTTGTTGTTATCAGAAGCTTGTGTATTAACCTTTTCGTGACAAAATCGAGTTCTATGGTGAACTTCAGACTTGCCCCAAAAAAAGTTACAAGTTACAATACACATCAGAGATTAGCTGAACTGATATGCTGCTACAAAAGTACAGTGATAATGATAGTTTGGCTGAACGATTTGGCGTATAAAGACTCAATTACAAAGACAATTAGGGATACCCGTTAGAAAACAAAGTGATTTATCTCTGGATAAAAGTAGGGCAGCGAGTGGCGAGACAGGAGGCTTAAAAGGAACTGCAACAAAAATTGTGACCAGTCTGATTACCCCACTGTGACTTCTGATGTATAATTATGTGATTTTTGTTTTCTTTTTCTTTTTTTTCTTAGTCAGGCCGAAAGACCAGTTTTGTGGCTAAAGTGGTGGAGGGTATTTCTCTTAGGTTGTCTGGACGTTCTATGTATCAAATCTTATTAGTATTTTTAACTTCAGGTACATCAGTGTTGTATTGACCTAATTAGCAGTTTTCTGTTGTTGGTTCATTTCTATCTGAATCAAGTTAAATGCTAAGGGGGCCACTTCTTTCTTCCTATTGTTGCAAAGTACGGTCATTCATAGCGTCGAAAAATTGTTATTAATAAGATTGTTATTACACATGGATATTGTGCAGCACTATTAACTGTAAAAAGTAAAATAAAATAAAAAGGCCAGTGAATGTTTTTAGAGATGAAAATATGCTAATAAAATAAAAGTCAATAAAATGTTATGGTTTAGGTTCTACACACCCACATTATGATTATCGTGTTATGGTGTTTGCTTTTTCATAAAAAAAAGTTGTAAACAAATGGCTCAATTGTAGAAGATCTACTCTGACTAACACCAATATGCTTCTATAGAAAATAAAATTCTTCAGGTTAATTTTAATATTCTGATCTCCAACTGATCTGATTGTTGCATCTCTTGTTTATATTATTTAAACAGAAATTAAGCTTAAAAGGCCAAATAAAGCTGTGGTAATGAACAAAACTTTAGTACTACCACATAATGAAAAACCTGAATAGCCAACATTTCAAGAGGCTACAGATCTGCTCTACTTTTAATTATAGTTCCACCTCCCAGATTCAGTGGAGTTTTTACACTATGTTTGACTGCAGACGTGCTACAGAGCGGCATTGAGACCCGTTCTGACGACGACGAATAAAAATAAGTCTTGATCGGGAACATGTTTAAATACCAGGGATTAGATAGGGACATCCCTTCTCTATTCAACATGGTCTGTAAACTTCCTCCTCCCTTCTAGGAAATCAGTCATTGATTGCCACCAGTAAGCAATCACAATTAAAAAACCTAGCCAAGATAAACGAGGTGTAATAATGTCCTGATATGGAATGTCTGATAATAACTGTATAGCTGCTTCCTTATTGAACATATGCGTTTACTTCACAAGTTAAACATGTTTTGTCACCCTTTGCACACATTCAGGCAGAGTAGGATGGCACATGCACACTTTTTTAAGATAAACTCACGACCTGCGTTATGGGTCATGTTTTATTTGCCAGAGTTAAGCTCTTAAAATTGTATCACATGCCGTTTAGTTTTGAATTGTCTTGTGAGGTCTAATTCCACATTCCACATTTCCTTCAAGATATAAAACGGAGAACATTGCAGTTCAAATCTGTGTGTGTGGATTTCTGCCATTTAAAGCGAGTATTTATGATAAGGAGTCTGCAACCTTTACCAGGCTAAGAGTCCCCTTTCCAGCTAATAAAATCTTTTTTGGTGCTTTAAAACAAGTAACCATTTGGAAAAAGACAGTTCTCCTGTTTTTAAAGTGCTACCACTTGTATTTATTTCTTTTTTTGATAGTTTTTTCTTCTGTGTGTTGTTGGTATACAGTATTGGAATTACAATTCACATATAGACAAGAAAAAAATATATACTGTTATTGTCATTTTGTCTTGCAAACTTGGTGCATATAATAAACTATTAACATGAATTTGTTAGTTCATGAATATAAAATCTAGATTAGTTATTTAAATTGTAAACCCGGAATTAGGAATTTTTTTCTCCCTTTTTAATCCCTCGCTGGGCCAAAACTTCACTTATACTTTGTAGATTATGCATTTATATCATTGAATATACGTATTCTATGCTACTTTCTTTTGTGTTTTCTGACTGAGTTTTAGATTCTTATTTCATCTAGTTTTTTTTAACAACCATAATACATAAAATACATAAACTTGAGACATGTTTTCCACTGATTTCTTAACAGACTAAACATAAAAACTGTTGTTTCTTTCTATTCGTGTTTAGTAAATTGTTCTGATAAGTACTGTTTGATCCAAGCTTTAATGCTGGAAAAGATGCTCTTGTATAGTAGGATGAAAGATAACAAAGCAATTAGAAGCACTTTACATGACGGACTACCTTTATACACTAATCAAACTCAGAACCATATATAAAGCAAAAAATCTGATGGAAATCAGTAAATTTTTAATTGGTAGGAAATATTATATCCTCCGACAGGACCGCTCCCAAAAAACACTAAGCAAGTTAAAATTCTCATTACAGAAGTTTTGTACTCTTCTGTTCCAGATCAGTTGAGTTTTTTTAAGACGCTTTTTCAGGTTCTGCGGACAAATTCTGTAAAAACCTCGACACGTGCTTTGCATTGTCATGCCGAAGTATTGTATGAATAGAAAGATCATTTAGCCATGGGGAGTGTAGAACAGAAATGGAGCGCTGCTACTGGGACCGGGGTCTCAGCATAATCTAGCAGGAACAGGCATTTTAAAATAGACCCCTAATCCAAGACGTTAATGGAAGCATGAAGGATAAAACTGATATTTGTGCTAAATAAAACAACTAAAAAAAACAAATGGCAAATAAAATCTCTAAAACATGTAAATATATTCAACCAATTTGTAGTTGAGTCTATTTTCTGTTTTTGATGAACTGCAATTATACAATGAAATTCAAACTATCACAGTCCACCAGTGAAAGCGATGGGGAAGGCTGGTATTACTCGCAGACATTTTGGCAGAAGGATTAAGAAGTTTCCCCTTGGAAGAGCTTCAGTCTATACTGCCTGAGGGGATTGGATTCTTTAAGCCCAGTAAGCAGTAGTTAAAAAGATAACATTTTGTTGGACCAGCGTGATTAATGATATTCGTAACACATGTAGGAGAGTTAGTTTTGTTTGGCTGATGTGTAGCACTAATCCATCTTCTGCTTGTTGAGTCAATTGTTGTGCTGACTTTACTCTTGTCTTATTCATATGCTCGACAAGCAGTCATGTAATTTGACCCAGAAAACCAGAGAAACATTTTTTTTCCCCCCTTTGTCGATTAGGCAATACTGTTTCCTCTTCTGCTCCTCTAATGAATATCATGAAGGGCAAATTCCACACAGTTTCCATAGCTGTTTAATAAATCTTTAATTTCTGAGCGTTGCGAAAACATGCAGAAAACCGAACTGATAATTTGTAGCACTTGTATTGTTTTCACCACCTGCAGAAACGTGTAAGACCTTCACGTGGAAGTGGAAGCATCGGTAGGCTCCAGCAGCCTTTGCTTTCCTTGTTTCATCGGCACGTTTTATTGATGCCTCCTGGTTGCCTGAGTGGGTGTGGAGCGGGAAGAAAAGCTGAATGTGTTGCTGACTCACTGATGAGGTAGAAGTAGGTGGTGGATGGAAATCGAGGCTGACTGGTTCGAGACCAGGGAGACTTGAGTGACCCAGTTTCCACTCCAGCAGCAGCTCTCTTTAGTGCTCAATCATGACTTGGTTGGTTTTCCCCTTTTTTTGATTGGTGCTTTGTTCCACTAATGAATCTCACTGGTCTTTTATTTAATAATTAGTCACAGCCTTGGATTTTTAATACATTTTTGTGCATTTAAGATTGTTTTTCCTCTTCTCTTTCCTTTTTTTCTAATATGTTTTAAGTGTTTTGGACGAATACTTCTTTCTGGACACTGCCCAACTTACACTCTTTTCATACAGTTTGAAAGCATTAAAAGATTATCAGAAAATGTTAAATTCACAGAATTAGTACAAAATTGGGTGTATTCTAGTTGCAAGTTGCCAAATCATGCCATCTACCGGTTTTTACCTCAACAAAGGAGCCATTATGCCCTACAGATTTACTGGGATTCAGCCCATCAGAAGTGCAATTAAATGTTTTTTACTCCGTCAGCCTTTTCATTATTAATCTGCAGCAGCAACATTGCATATGAATTTCAAGGTGCTGGTTGCCGGCCTTTGACTTTCCTAGTTAGTATTATGGGCTTAGGGGATGGTCTGTTGGAGTTTTCCAATTTCAAAATTAAATTACATATGCAGGACATATCTACAAAAAAGGCGTTTGAAAATGGATCACTTGTTGCCTCTCCCAGAGTTTCACTTTTTATTAAATTTCTTTACTTGAAACCATGAAAACCCTTGAAGAACAGTTTGACAGAAAATACAGTTTTAGGAAAAAAGCTGTTTGCTAACGGTTTGATGTGTTGTGGCTCAACCATTGGGACGCTGCATCTCTCAGGTTCTGTTTCAGCCTATAAACCTTGGCAGAAATTCACCTCTAACTTTAAATTAGAAAACACAGGCACACTTGCTATTCCTTTAAACTTAAACTATGACTAGATTTTGACATTATAACTCTGTTTACTCAACAATAAAAAGACTGAATTTGAACTACAAAAAATACATTTTATTTTATTTTTTAAGTTTGAATTGCTTTTCTTTTTGAACGGGCAGTTACACAAACTTCCAATAGCAGCTGGTTATGTCATCATAAAGAGAGAAAATACTAGTGAGCTTGTAAGTAATTGCACTAAACCCCCGTAACTGCACAGATAGTCTTTTCAATGCGCTTTTATTATTTTCTTAAAAACAGATTTCATTTTGTCTCTCTTTTCAGAGGCAGGCGAGTTTGACCAACTGTAATGGGACCAGATCATTAAGGCAAACCACATCAAAGTGGATGAAACTAGGTCAGACTGACTCAAAGCAGACTCAGAGCAGACCAGACTGATCCAGACGTCCCGAGCCATCCTGTTCAAGTTTCTTTTCCAGGTATCTGAAGCAGCAGTTCAAAAAGATAATGTGAGGTTTTATGAAGCAAATATTTAAGAGTAAAATTTTTCGGTTAATGAGTAGTTATTTTAATAATTAGTTTAAAAGTCAGTCGAGGGCAAAAACTTGCTCCAGACCCATTTTAAACTTTAGGCTAGGTATTTTCTAGGTAGATGAAGGCGTTGTCAATTTTTGTATTTAATGTTGATCCTGTCAGACTCATTTTCAGCTAAATCACAAAACCCAAATCATATAGACAAAGACTAATGGTCCTTGAGTTGCTGTAAAAGTAAGGCACTCTTTTGTAATGTAGGTAAATTGGCACCAGAGTATTTTTATTTCATTCATGCCCCTTAATGTCTTTTCTAAATTGCATATTTAGGGGAAATTTAACAGGAAATCGGCACAAAAAAAAACCTTAATGTTTTCTTTGCACTGTGCTGGAGAAGTGATTTTTTTATTTTATTCTTAGCCAAAGATTCTCAGTTTTTTTTAATCTCCCAGTCAAACATCAGCTCACGTTTATAACCATAAGTTGACAGAATACTGGCAGTTTCAGTCGTGTCTGACAAAATGCAGTTGTGACCTGTTTAACAGACGGTAAAAGCACATCTTTTGTCTCAACGGCCTAAAAGCGATCGTGTGTGTGTGTGTGTGTGTGTGTGTGTGTGTGTGTGTGTGTGTGTGTGTGTGTGTGTGTGTGTGTGTGTGTGTGTGTGTGTGTGTGTGTGTGTGTGTGTGTGTGTGTGTGTGTGTGTGTGTGTGTGTGTGTGTGTGTGTGTGTGTGTGTGTGTTTTACAGTCGAGGGCTCGAGTGGATGGAAGGAGATGATTTTAATACAGAGGCTGTAATGAACATCTGTGGTAAGTGTGACCTTTTATTTTATTAAAGCACATTCAGCAGTAAACCTCTTTAAGTTTACCTTTATTTTATTAATCTCTGATGTTTTCATTGAGGCGGGTTACGACTTCAGCCTTGAGCTTTAGTTTGAGAGTGCTACAGTAAGAACAAACATTGCCACGCTTTTTTGAAATGACACTTTTATTAGTCAATCTGCTCACAATTGTAAAACACTTGCTACAATCGGCACTTTGGTGAAACTAAAGCTGTGGTTCTCTTGGTCTGACTCACCTAAGCATCATTTACTTATTTCCATCTGGTAACATGACCCTTACTAAAATCATCAGCGCTTGATTCATTAAGAGGTTGCAGGATGCTTGCACTTGGTAAAATGCAGCAATTTAGAGATTGCACACTTGTCTAATTAAAATTTTCTCTGGCAACTACTATCACATGCAATTGAGGTTGCATAGATCTAGACGAGAAACTGCTGATATTTATGTAAATTACCACCTTTGCAAAAAGTACCTAAACTTCAATTATCAGCTGTCTCTGTCAGAAGATGTGAGCAAGTCTACAAAGTTGAAACCTGGTAGTGTCAACATTTATAAAAAGGTGGATGGAAAAAATGTAATTTTTTTCTTCTTCCAGTAATAACAGTTTTCTGTTCTCAGAATATATTACAAAAAACATTTTAAAAGGGATCTTTAAGAAATACTTTGGCTTACTAAAACGAATATGCACGTACTGTAAAGTATATGCCGGGGTATTTTTTATTTATACAACAATTTCATAATCTACATAGATGTTCATAAAGGTGATCACCCATAGCACTGCTGAGGTGTAGATTGTCGCTTTACAATCCTCCCCAGGCTGTGTTTATTTCTATTTATGGACCTTTTGCCTTCTACATTATTTCCTTTAAATAAACATTCATATTTTTTCAGTACAGCTCTCTGAATTTTCTTCAACAATTACCTTTATATTTTACACTTTGTGTAGATTGTGACGATAGCATTTAGCACCCTTTACCCGAAGTATTGCATAACATGGCCAAAATACTTTTCTGTTTGTGTTATGTAATGCTGTAATTTTATTGGATTTTTTTTATCATCTTTATGTTATATTTGACCGTATTTATTGAAACAAACTAAACAAAATGTGTAATGTTTCTTTAAAATTATAAGATATATGTTTCAGTCTTATTCTAATTTGGTCTAAAGCAGTAATTCAGCAAATGTCATCCGATCATATTGCACCAGGCTATTGGATGCTAAGTAGAGAGCCTTGCCACAATAGTTCGTCTCAGATGTCAAATATCTCAATTTACTTTGTTATATCAGATATTTTAGAGATGTCTATTAACCCCAACTCCTGCTGCTAAATATTTTCATGTGCGTACAAAGACTCTCTCAGTACCACCTCTGTTTTTGCGCTGCAGATGACCTGATGGCAGACCAGCGGATGGACATTTCGTCTACAATGACTGACTTCATGTCCCCCAGCTCCACTGATCTCATCTCTAGCTCCATCAGCACACCTAGCATGGACTACAACCGCAAGCGGAAAGGCAGTAGCACAGACTATCAGTAAGGAAAACAAGCTGCACATTTAAAAGTTCCTATTAGATGATGGCTAGAAAACATTTGTTATATGGTTATCATGGTTTGAAGTTGCTGAAGGAAAAAAACAAAAAAAAAAAAACAACAACATTGTTAATATGTTGGTTATGCCATAATAGGCAGCTGTACGTCCACTGACTTCTAATCTATTACTCAGTACTTTACAAACAAAATGCCAAAACAACAAAAAATATACCAATTCTGGCTAGAAAACAAAAGCAACTCCTAACTAAACTAGAAACAAAAAAGTCAATTTCCTGGGAAATTCACAAAACGGGAAGGCATTAGTTTAAAGAAAAGGCCCTATAAGCCATTTCCCTTCCAAACGAACTTTGCAAAATAAGAGAGCGTCAAAGATGATGAAGACAAGTGCTACCAATCACTTACCGTGCAGCGTGAGGTCAACCACATCACAACCCTGCCCAGGGCTACATGGGCGTGGCACTGGAGCTTTTGTTCACACCACTGATGAGAAGGAAGTGGTTCCATGTGTGGATCATGATGGACAGCAGACTTACAAACAGGGAAAAAAACGGAGGGGTTTCTCCAGTAAGTTGATTCCTAGAGGTCTGTGGACGTAAGCAAAGCTTAAATGCATCATAATAAAGTAAAATGTATTTAGTCTCTTAAGTGTTATAGCTTCATCTTATTTAATACAGGGAACATTCAAATCTTGCAGCTGGTGTCTTTTTACACCTTAGTCATTTAAATATTCTCAGTCATAACAATGATATTAATAGTTGTTTTGTTTTTTGTTTTTTTCAGAATTGATGGCTTCTCGTTTGAGTAAGTTCAGACAAACCATTTAAAAATCGATCTTAAAAATGTAGTTATTCTTACATTTGGATATTGCACAACAGCATTTATTTTAACTCTGAAGAAAGCCTAGACTGGTGCCTTCAGCTGTGTTGTAATTTTCTTTTGTTTTTCTTCTTTATTCTTAGCGACATGGATCCAGATAAGGATAAACTGGGCAGGTAAGACTCTTAACAGCAAGAGTAGACCTTTATCTGTGGGCTGTTTTCTTGTTTTGTTTTTTCCTTTCCTTGTAAAGTTCTATTTTCATATTTCTTTTATAGTTCTAGTTTTATACTTTATAATTTTATAATTCTTTGGTTAATTTTTTTATAGTAAAATTATTTGAAATAGTACAATTTGTATATTTATATCTGTAAACTCATTTTTTAAAAATAATCCAGTAGCAGTAAAATGAAATAAATGGAAACTTGTTATTTAAGTACCAAAATAATTGGAATTGAGGCTAAAAGGAGTTTTATCCTTTTCCAAGTCCTGATCTTGGATTATTTTTATACATTAAACTGTTTTGTTTTTTAACATCTAAATATTTTCAGACACCATAATTCAAGGATTACACTTTGAGACTTCTCCCCTAGAGCGTGTATAGTTTTCCTTAATTTTCTAAACGCTGCCTGCGTTTCCAAATGCATCTTTTGGGGGATGGTGTGGACCCTAAGTAACATTTGGCTGGGGTTTTTAAGATGGTGTCAGTAATTGTCTTGCACTGTGGGAAAATAAATCCTCCCTCGTGACGTGCAAAGATTTATCTCATCAGGAGAGCCAAAAACTCCTAAGCAGGAAGAATTGGGTGGGGTGATAATTGTCCCTATTGTTGTGGGTAGGTTTAGACATCAGGCCCCACAGTCAGTCTTCTGATCGTACAAATGAATAAAATCTTCCATTGACCTTGTTGCATAATAAGAAAACGAGGTTATGGAACCTGCGATGTTTGCTGTGGCCCAATTTTTTTTAATAATCTCACCTTTCCCTCGGGAACCGCGGAAACCGTAAAATCCTACGTTTTTGTGGGCTTAGGTTTCCTTTTTAACGTTTCTTCTTGTCCTTGCAGCGACCACCAGGGCAGGATTAAGAATGCCAGGTACAAACTCTCATTACCGTCAACCTTTATAATCTTGTTTAAACTGATTCAGTTCCACTGGCCTGATTGAAAAGAGAGCTTTAGATCTACTCATTAAGCCCTCTATTAGCACACCTAATGGTTAATTAGAAGCTCTTTTATTCGGTATGTTAATATAAAAACAGAACACAGCAAGTTTGAGTTTCTCTCAACTTTTATTTTTCATTCTTAATATCAAGGATAATTTGGATACCAACATTTTTTTTAAATCTGCCTGCTAATTGAAAGTACAAGAAAGCAGTTGATTAGTTAATTGCTTTGACATCAGTGCTAGATACTAGAATTATTTGGCCTAACTGTATTTGCTACATTCTTCTCTCTAGGGAGGCTCACAGCCAGATCGAGAAACGTCGGAGGGACAAGATGAACAGCTTCATCGACGAGCTGGCGTCTCTCGTACCCACCTGTAATGCAATGTCCCGCAAGTTGGATAAGCTAACGGTCCTCCGTATGGCGGTCCAGCACATGAAGACACTCAGAGGTTAGAATAAGCTTGAGGGAATGTTGGGCCGTGGTTAAGATAAATTGGAGAAATGGCTTGAAGAATGACGTCTTATTGTAAAATTAGCATTTTGTTTGGGAATCAAGGTCCCAGAGTCTTTAGAAGAGGGGAAAGGCAGATAATCAAAGTTGTTTAGAGTCTAGTGTGTAGTTTTCCACGGTCACGGATGATTAATGAACCCAAGTCATCTGCTGTTGTTGGTCCAAGAAAGTCCAAAGTCAGAGCAGCCATCTACCAGCGAATCGTAGATAACTTCCTGCTCCCTTCTGCTGACAAATATTATGGAGATGCTGACTTCAGTTCACAGTAGAACCAGGAGCCTTTCAAACACTTCTGCAAGTTAAAGGTAGCTAGTTTAATCACCACTGCATCAGTAGGCCTGACTGTCCTGCAAACTGGGCTGACAAAAATCCTACTGATGATCTATAGGGTGTTGTCAACAGGAAGGCGAGAGCCTTCAGTGCAGACTAGCTGATGTTTTCTATTAAAGCTATTTAGTTTATAACCTAGATTAAATGGACAAACTTTCTGGATGGCCCATAATCAACAGAATTACATTAATTAAATAAACTGTTTAATGTGGATTAAACTTTTTTTTTAAAGGAGTTGGAGAAAAAGTTTTTTATGAAAATATTACAGAATATAATTATTATATATTTCGATAATAACTGTTTTGTTAATGAAAAATATTTGTTAACAGAGCAATAAGGTTTCAACTTGAGCTGCAACGTAAACATTTTTTCTTCATTTTTTTTTATTGTCAAATTAATCTTTTATAAGTTTAAATTTTTTTTATATGATAAAGGCTTTGTACTGTAGGAATATTATTTTTACAATACACATCCTGAATGTTTTTCTCCGGGAACATTTCAAATTTCCGAGCAGATCATCAAGACGAGTCCTTTCCAAAACGGATCAGGGGATAGAAAATTGCTTATGAAAGTCAGAAATCTGGGCAGCTGGGCCAACAGTCAGTTTACTTATGTTTTGATCAGTTATTTAATAGACTTCCTACAAATATTGAAATACTCCACTTAAGAAAATACTCTTACAAACATGAGATGTGCAAGTTGTCACATGTCCAGGTGCATTAATATTCACTAATGCTCTGATTTCAGGTGCAGCTAACCCATACACAGAAGCAAACTACAAACCTTCCTTTCTCTCAGATGATGAGCTGAAGCATTTGATACTACGGGTAAGTTTAAAAAAAATATTTTTAACCATTTGAGTTTAAATAAAAGTGTTAATAGTCCGCAACTTTAAGCAGCTGTCTCTATAATGTGGTTTTTCTGCATTCATCAGGCTGCTGATGGTTTCCTGTTTGTGGTCGGGTGCGATCGTGGCAAAATCCTCTTTGTTTCCGAATCTGTGTACAAGATTCTGAACTACAGCCAGGTATGCTGACATTTACGGTAAAGAGACTTAAAAAAGAAAAAAAAGAAAAAGAAACTCACCTCTGTGTGGTCAATTCTGAGTTTTTAGGATGCCGTGTGATATTTTGTTGAAGCTGTTCATTGGCAAAAACTTTTTCATAGGATGTCACCGCTCTAGTATGATTAGCATAAACCCAGCCCACTAAACGGAGAGGGGGATCATTTTTGGGAAATTTAAAGAAGAAAATCGGACAATAATAGGAAGCAGAGTGCTGATACATCAGTGTATTGAATAGAGACATGGTTCTTACACACACTGGGGAAGAGACCAATAAAAAAAGCATTAAATTTTTTTTTCTTATGATTCTATATGCATTTAAAACCCTAAATGTTTCATATTTCTTTTACTAGCAAATTGCTGCAAAATATGTATGATTTTCCAAATTATTACACATAGTGTTACAGCAAAGGGTTAGATATTTTAAAGTAGAAAGAATAATGAAAATGTTTTTGAGACAAAACAACAATTGTATTCGTTAGAGATTGGGTAACTAATTGCAACACAACAAGCATTCATTATTAAGGAGGAGATAACTTTATATTTTAAGAATTCGATTTATTTATTAAGTTTGTACATAGTACCAGACCTGACTTTGTTTTCAAAGGAAAATTGGATTGTTACAATCCACTTCTCAATTTCCAAAAAATAAAACAACTGAATTCTTATTGGGGTTACATCTAATCGGTGTTGCTAATCTGTGCGTATGTGCTTTCTTGTTGTTTTCATATGTCATCTGGCTCGGCTGTCGTCTCTAGAATGACCTGATAGGTCAGAGTCTGTTCGACTACCTCCACCCCAAGGACATCGCTAAAGTCAAAGAACAGCTGTCGTCCTCAGATACAGCTCCACGAGAGAGACTTATCGACGCTAAAAGTACGCAAGGACAAGCACATATTGTCTGTTTTTGTTAGAAGCCTAAATTTACGTCTCTAGGGGAAAAAAAGTTTGCTAAATCTTATTTGACTGCCAGAAAATATTCAACAGAGATGACCATATACGGATAAGTAAGGGAAAAAAAGACTGAAAATTGTATAAAGTTCTGCATTGACTTAAATTGTGTTTGTACATTTCAGCCGGTCTTCCTGTGAAGACGGATATAACTCCTGGTCCATCTCGACTCTGCTCCGGAGCCAGACGGTCGTTTTTCTGCAGGATGAAGTGCAACAGACCTTCTGTCAAAGTAGAAGATAAAGACTTCCCTTCCACTTGCTCCAAGAAGAAAGGTAACGATGACGAGGAAAAACAAAAAAAAGTTTCCTCGTCAAAAAGGCGATCGAAAGGATTTTTTGTGCTGCCTGAATACCTTTCTTTGTTTTAGATTATGTGAATGGCAACTATTTTTGTTTTCACTTTACCTCAAATACTCTCAATACTATTTTTGTTACAAAACTAAAAGCCTTGATTTTATCTGACGTATCCACTTTCAGTTGCTTCTGTTTACTTTGAAAAGGAATCACACATCAGTTGACAAATGAGCTTTTCCATTATGAAACCAAGGAAGTTTGCCCACTTGAATGCATTTGCTCACCTATGGTTTATTTATAGGAAGTGGTTGCTGCTCTTTGAAAAATCCCTCCTACTGCTAAAAGTACTTATTTTATCAGCACAGAAAAAGTAATGCATAAGGGCCATATGACAAAAAAATATCGTATCTATATATCGTATAATATCTACATTATCTATTATGATCACAGAAACAGGTCTTTAGTAGTATCCCAGCTTGGTATATCAACTGATAAAAAATTAAAAAATCTGCTTTAAAACATAAATCAAGTGTATTTTGGACAGCAACTGTGGAAACCAGTCATTTCTTGTAGTCCTTTTTTGTTTTTGTTTCTCTGTTAGAGTTGGGATTAGGTTTGGACTTTTTAACCTATGGATTTAGTTTTATTATGACTATGCCATTTTTGTTTCGGTTTTATGTTCTGGTTTTTCCCGAAAGCGTAACTATCCCCCCAGTCTTAAGCCTTTTGCCTCTAACTGGGATTTCCCTGAATTTAGATCCATCAATTATCCCATCTTCTATGACCAGCTGAAGAAAAACATCTCCAGAGCAGGATGCTGCCACCGCTAGGCTTCATTCTGGGGATAGTGGGTTAGATTTTTTTTTTTCCTCACACATCATTTTGCATGTAACCCAAAAAGCTTAATCTGGTCTGATCTGACCAGAACACCTTTAGCCATGCTTTCCCCCTTCTCCAGACGGGACCTCTTAAGGTGATTTGACATTTTCGCAGCAGAATCTTGAAACTGGGTTTTTGAGTTATACAGTATGTGTTCATCCACTACCCTGATCTAACATGTGCTTTTGTACCGTGGGGAAAAACGCTAAGTACTCAAAGAGAAAACTACTACAAGAATGTTCAAACTCAACACTGAAAGCTTCTGTCCCAAATTTGCTGTGAGTTATGTGTGAAGCTGTATATTTGACAGTGAAAACAATGTTAAATAAAGTAGAGCCGTCTAAAAGGAGGGACAGAGCAGAATGTAAATCCTGAAGAAGCTTAGGTACCTCAGAGGTTGCAGCAAGATGCTGTCTATCGTCTGTAAGTGTGTTGTGGAGAGCGCCTTTAGTAAAAACGCTTTGTTAGCTCAGCTGTCATACAAACTGCTACAGGAAGTCCTTCATGCTCACAACTAGAATAAGCTTCAATAGGAGGAAGCACAATAAATTTCCCTTTGGGATAATTACAGTACTTTTTAACTAATATTGAATTTAAATTGTTATTTTGCAGCATGCAATATTCTGAAAAAGAGCGGTACCTTACAATACTAGGCGATAATATATTGTGAAACAGGCTGTAGCTCATTTTTTTAATCATACATGTCTAGACTTATGATCATAATAAAAGCCTTCTGGCTTCAGCTTTTTCTCAGATCCCTAGCAGAGGAATTAAGTTTTTTTTGTTTGTTTTTTTAATCACGTTTTATTTCAGCTGACCGGAAGAGCTTCTGCACCATCCACAGCACAGGGTACCTAAAGAGCTGGCCGCCCACAAAGATGGGGCTGGACGAGGACAACGAGCCAGACAACGAGGGCTGCAACCTGAGCTGCCTGGTGGCCATCGGCCGCCTACACCCCCACATAGTCCCCCAGCCCAGCCCGGCGGATATCAGGGTGAAGCCCACAGAGTATGTCTCCAGGCACACCATCGACGGCAAATTTGTCTTTGTTGACCAGAGGTGAGGATAACAAGACTTTCTGAAAAAAAAGGTTCAATTTTGATGTTTAATTGCTCGGCCTGATTTTAATGCTGAAATGTTTAGCGTGCATTTTATTGAAATATTTGTACCTTTGTTAAGGTACCAAATTTAGATTTCTGCTGATTTTGATTCACTGATTCTTGTTTTTCAGGAGTTATAGATGTAGTATACATGATTTTGATGATGTAAAAATCAGGACCACAAATATTTCCGGTACTTCATTGTGGATGCTGTGAAACAAAAATGAGATCCGAATGATTGTGATTCCGTTTTTTCATGTTTTTAGTATATTTAAAAAAAAAAGAAAAAGGTTTGATGTTTAATGCTGTTTGACACCATATAATTGCCTTCAAAGAAAACCATCAAGATAAGCACCATTTGCCGGATGAATCAGTAAGACTGTCTCCAACCTTTGTCAGATTTCTACCAAACCCAAAATCCAGTGCATCAAAGATCACGCTGGGCATTAATAAGTTTGGACACTTAGAGAAACTCCAGTGTTTGACATGCTGTCAGAGCTGAACAGGAAAAAGGATCTGTTTGCAGTTAGTTGCCAATTAGGACTGTTGCTGAAACAGATACTTAGAAGATTGTAAGAAAAACTACCAAACTAAAATCTAACCAGAAAGAAAAAAAAAATGTAAAAAACTTGATAATGGGCTTAAAGTTATTTCACAGCTCCTGAACAGTTCAAAAAGATATGTATTCATAAAAAACAGCTGTCGCATCCAGACAAAATTGCACTGGCATTTTTCTATAGGAGCCCAAAAGTGCCAAGCTATACATCTTCTAAAACAGATATGTATGTGAGTGTGTGTCAGTTCAATTACTGCTTGAAATCTACAGTTTATACCAGTAGATCCATTAACTCGTTTTTGAGACATTGCTTGAGATTTATTTTACATGATTTGAAGACAACAACAACACAAAAGGGTTTAGGAGAATAGTTCTGGTTAAGATTACCATATTCTTCACTAGAGCGTGAAAGTTTCAAATAGTGATTCTGTAAAGTTAATATTGCTGCTTTGATTTCTGTTTTTTTTTTTTTCCCAGGGCGACAGCCATCCTCGCCTACCTGCCCCAAGAGCTGCTCGGAACCTCCTTCTATGAGTATTTTCACCAGGATGACATCAGCCACCTGGCCGAGTGTCATAGACAAGGTATCGTCTTGAAAGATGAGCCGAACAATACCGCAGTGATCCCAGGGGAGAAGATGGATAGCAACATAACGATGAGTCGTAGTTATTTATTTTTATTGTTTGTGTGTTTTCAGTGCTGCAGATGAGAGAAAAGATCAACACCAACTGTTACAAATTCAAAATCAAAGACGGCTCCTTCATAACGTTGAGGAGCCGATGGTTCAGCTTTATGAACCCCTGGACCAAGGAGGTGGAGTACATCGTCTCTACTAACACCGTTGTGTCGTAAGTAACCACGCATCGCACATTTTTAGCTTCGTCACTGAAGGTCTTGCTTCAGGATGATTATAACGCTCGTGCATTTCTTCTCCAGGTGTCCGATAATGGAAGGATCAGATTACCCCCAGTCTGCCGCATCTCCACAGAGCATGGACAGCGTTCTAACCTCAGAGGGTAAAGCCATAATAACGATGAAGCTTTTTCTGTGCTTTGAGTCCTTATGTGTCCAAGTTACATATTTCCTGTTGTCTGTTCGTTCTCAGGTGGGGGGAGACGGGCTTTGCAGACTGTTCCCGGCATCCCTGGTGGCACAAGAGCGGGAGCCGGGAAGATCGGACGCATGATTGCAGAGGAGGTGATGGAGATCCAGAGGTAAGAGCGTGCAGGTCAACTCTGTGGCATGTCAAGAAACTGAACAAGCAGGAAAGCCCAGATATTCCTGTAATGGAAAATCACAGTAGGCCTTGTTAGTAATGCAGATCGTTATGTGAAGACAAGGCGTGATGTAGCAGCTATTAAAAGCCTTCTGCTCAAGCTGGCAGCCGGTGAGCATCTGTGTGAAATTGTGAGCAGGATTTGACCTTTTCTAAATAATTTCACGCGGCCTGTAATGAATCATTCCTCATCATATGAAAGAAACCAAACATGAGGTAAAGGAAGCGTTATCACATAACCTATACTGGGCGAAATGGAACAAAATGTTTGCTCTGTGTTATGTCTGCTTTGCTCAACTACTTTTTAGTGGTTAATCGGTTGCTGAATGATCTGACCACGGCATTTATCCACTGTTAAACTGGAAGATACAGAGATGTTCAGAATCAGGACCTGGATTTCTAAGCCCTTCCAGAAACCTACAATATAAAACTTAATCTCTGAAATATATCGGTAGAGCCAAGTGGATTCTCTTAACACAGCTTTAACGCTATAATCATTTATTTTGACTTAAAAACATCCTTGCTTTTTGGTGTTAGGAACTATTGAGACAGTTCAGACTCTGGAAGTGGGATCATGTTGAGAAGTTAAGAGAAACAAATCTAAACGAATAGTCTTAGCAAACCTTTAGACTGTGTTTAGATTTAGCAGAAGAGAAGCTTGAACTGCAGTCGTTTCGTTCATCTGCAGTAATGCTCCACGACCCCGTGGTCACCTAGACGACAGATTAAATATCACCTTATGGTGTCCGTAAGAAGGGACCGAGCAAAGTTTATCTCTTAAAGGTGTGTCAGGTCTTCAAGGGATGATCCTTTCCTACTGTAAACAAAACTGTAAATGGCCCTTTAAGACTTCGTAACTGTCCATACTGCAATATGTCCCCAACATCTTTGTCGACTTTGTATTTTTACTTTTTACTCTGAAAGTGTCGGTTTCTTCCCCAGGATTCGAGGCTCATCTCCCTCCAGCTGTGGTTCCAGCCCTCTGAATATAACCAGCACCCCTCCGCCTGATACCTGCTCACCGGGGGGCAAGAAGGTAAAACAAAATGTCACTCGCAAACACACTTTTTTTTTAAACCCATTTTTTTCATTCGTTGCATTTTTCACTGAACAAATCTTACTCTGCTCTACATTTAAAGAACAACCTTACTTTTTAATCATTCTTGTGTCAAACTCCATCTAAAATTTGTTAATTTAGGCGTCTCTCTCCGGAGCCTCTTGTCTTGTTTTCACGTTAAACCCAACGGGTTTACGTGTGTGCCTCACATGTAGATTCAAAATGGCGGGACGCCTGAGCTGCCGAGCACAGGGATCATTCCTGGACCTGATTCTGTGGGTTACCCTTACTCGAACCAATCCATCATGAGTGAGTAACATCAATGCTCAATATACTTTAGATGCAGCTGCACTTGCAAATTGTTTGTTGTTTCTTTTAGCTGAAAACAATTTTCTCATAAACTCACTTCTTTGTTTAGGTGATAATTCCCATCTAAGCATAGATATTATGGATGAGCCCGGCTCAAGCAGCCCTAGTAACGATGAAGCGGCCATGGCGGTCATCATGTCCCTGCTAGAGGCGGATGCCGGCCTGGGCGGCCCCGTCGACTTCAGTGACCTACCCTGGCCTTTGTGAGGAATCCGAACGTCTAGAGCCACCGATGGAGGGAGTTTGGTCGCCCTGTAATTTTTTTTTTCCTCCCCCACCATGGACCTTCCGTTTTTCTGCCATCTGTGCACAACTACACTGAAAAACAAACGGCATCCTAACAGGAGTATTTTGAGGTACTGTAAATACTGAAGATTTTTATTCCCAGAGGAGATCTGTCCAGTTCAGACTGGATGCTTCTTTAGACTTTCACTCCTACTCTTTGATTCATCATTCCTCGTAGGTGGGCCTGACTGGTGGGAGCGAACCGTAGGGTTTGTTTTTCGTTTTATTTTTTGGGATAGCTACTGCTCCAAATGACGCATCATGTTTCTGGCGATTGGTGCCCGCAGACCGGGCGCCTTGTCGCAAGGACACGGTGAAAGAATGACAGTCCAAATCACGGAAGCAAACGTTACAGAAATGCGGTGCTAACACGTCAATGCTCCTTCACCAACTTACTCCTGTCCTTACTCTCAGACAAAAATACATGGACGACTAACTCCGCCCCCTCGCTTAATAAATCAACCCAGGACTTCTCAAATGTTCAGAGAGGTTTGATGTGGAATGGAGTGGCGTTCATCAGGAACAGCCCGCTTTACGCTACATGCTGCGACTGTCTCGGCACCTTCCAAAGGGAGGCCGTTAGAAACCAGCTGGAAGTAAACAAAAAATCGGTTTGGGGTGGTTTATTTTAAACATGCGGGTGAATTTTGGTTTCAGTCAGCACCATCAAACATTTGTAAAAAAAAAAAAAGCAAACCTTTCTGGCATTTCTGTAACTAATGTGAGAATCAATGAGGGTTTTCTTCCCAACTATTTAGTGTGACAGAGGAAAAAAGAACAATTAACACGACACAGCCTGCAGTGCTTCACATGGATCATCAGGTGAAGTCCGTATTTGGTTGATTTGGACTCACTGTAATGCTGATTAATTAAATCCTTCATCTGCTTTCAGGCAGAAAGACCAGCCCGCTCTGACTGATGGGTTCTTTCTTTAGATAAACAGCAACTTATTGAGCACGATTAAAGTAAAATAGGAGACTTCGGTTACCAAGCAGCTCTTAAGAGGCACTTCAGGTTGTGAGTGAATTTGTTCTGTTTAACGGTTAAGGTAGATGCAACCCTCTTCAGGGTAATTCTGTTGGATTTTTCCTTTTTTTTTTTTTTTTTTTTTTTTTGTTGTTGCGAAAACCGTAAAGAAAAAAAAATCTTCCTGATAAAAGATAAAATCTGTGTGACGTAGAACAAGTTGAATGAGTCTGTTTCAACGGGTCGCTCCCTCCTCAACTCAGATTCGTAAACACTTGTTAAAGACTGCCTCCCCGGAGCGTCTGAATAAAATTTTCGCTTCTGTTCTCTGTCATGATGACCGTCTTCATCATATCCTCATCACAACACCGGATCAGACCCAGCAACGGAGATGGGGGCTTCATGTTGTTAAGCAGGAGTCTGGGCATCTCGAGGTCTGCCTGTATGGAGAAAAAAAAAACGAGTGGATTCTGCAAGTAACTTTCAACCTATTCTGAAAACTATTGATCATTACATTGAATTAATATTAAAAGCTTTATACTTTAGCTGGTATTTTGAAAGTATTAGAAATTAAACTGTTATCCCTCTTTTTTTGGTGGGGGGGGGATTAATCTAAACAATGAAATCTCACACTAGAGCTGGATGACGGCTTTTTTACATTTAAAGGAGGAAGCTTTGCACTTTAAAGCATTCATAGCATTAAATGCAGTAACGGGAGTTTTAAAAGCTCAGGCTGGAGAATTTAGCAGGATTTTTCTTGTTTGCTGTTAAGTTTCAGTTTTTCTGTTTCTGGACATTTAGTTCATGTGTACCTATGAGGTTAACAGTCTGTGTGCGCTCTGTCGTCAGGAAACACGGCTATATAGTGCCTTGGGCTGCTTCTTTTGGTTTTATGTAATGGATCAACACAAAGCAGCTCATGAATGAGAAGTGAGGAAATCATATGAGATATATATATATATATATATATATATATATATATATATATATATATATATATATATATATATATATATATATATATATATATA
>JAVLVB010000212.1:166507-178152 GCA_032876305.1 Orestias chungarensis | reverse complement strand
TTTATTGCCATAAATTTTGACCCGCTTCCCTGTACCTCCCTACAGCATCATGCTGCCACCAACATATTTCTTCATATTGGTCTCATCTGACCACAGAACCCTGGTCCCAGATGTTTTAGGAGCCCTCTACAGGCCTGGTAGCAAACTGCAACTCATTGCTCCCTTAAACATCTTTCTTTTTGTCCTTATACAAAGGCCACATTTGGTGGACTTTGAATGGATTTCCTCACTTCATGTGTGAATTTTTTGTTAGTTTTGCTTATATTTATTTTTAAAAATGGGAAAACAAAAGAGTACTTTTATTTGTGTTATCACAAAAAATGCCAATAGAATAGTTTGAAATCGATGGTGGTAATGTGACAACAATACTAGTGCACAGCAACTCCAAGCTTCCTTGATTCTTTTAAACTTAAAAATTAGCATTACACTTTAAAAATCGGACTAAAGATTATCCGGATTTCCAAATTTTTCATGATTAAAAAGCAAGTCTGCAAAACGACTTTATAAAGTCTGAGGAAGATGAAGCGGAAGTGTTTGTATTTTTTTAATTTTATTTCCATGAAGTCAGAAAGTTCTGATGCCCAGCTCTAAAAACAAAAGCAGCTCATGCTGTCTTTTAATTCCCTTCTCTCCATTCCTCCAATTGGAGAGCAGCTGGCGAGGCAACCGCCGTTTCCGTTCCACTCGGTTTCTGATTCCGTGTTTTTACTCTGCACACTACAATAAAGTGTTTCCCTCTGTTTCTATCCACCCCTCCTACCTGACGATAATGTATCAATCTTTAAATATTATCATGTTAAGAGTATACTTTATGCAAATATATATGAGTATGATGAGTGTTGTTATGTATCAGCGGTGAAATATTTTTAAAATAAAAAAAACTTTCTGTCATACAAAGATTGTCCGTTTTTCCTCTTAACTTGGGTGAAATCTGATTTCGGTGCGATCTCCGCCTGAAGGCCTCGGGTCAGCCAATCAGACCGGCCCAGTTGTATTTTTAAATGATGTTGCCATCCAGCAGCAGGAAGCTCTGCCTGGGCAAGGAGGAGGAAGGCTTCCGCACTCCTCACACTAAATGTCGGTCTGTGGAGGCATTGAAAGGTAACAGAAGAAAATAAGTATCCAACTTGCTGCATTTCATGACCCAGAAAGTTATTTAAAGCCAGAGTGAACACTTTGAAGAATCAAGAATCAGTTTATTTATATAGCGCCAATTTACAACAGGTGTCGTCTCAAGGCACTTCACAGAAAATCAATTAAAATCAAAGATGCATCATAACAAATCAATTTGAAAAAGTTTCCAATCTAAGGAACTTGTCTGTTAAATAATGAAGGTTTCTGTGGGAGTTGTTGAATTGCCCAGGTTTTGATTTCAGCAGCATGTTGCTCCTTGCTTTTCTGCATTTCTTTAATCTTCTGCTGTGTTTTGAGTTGAGACTGTTTAGCAATTCAAATTTACAGGTTTAATCTTGGAGAAAGGATTCGTTTTGGGGTTTGAACAGCAGGAGCAGCTGCTTGTCCTGTGTTCAGGCCTCTAGAAATAATCTAGTAACAGCAGTGGTTCTTTGTACCTTTTGATTCGAATAGAATTACAGATGATTACATTTCTTTATTCTTTATTATATACAGGTATTTGGGTGTACACCTGAGTAACAACCTCACCTGGAGCAACAACACTTCCATTCTGGTCAGGAAGGCGCACCAGCGGCTCTACTTCCTAAGGAGGCTCAGTCGAGCTGGACTTGGGAGCTCAGTCATCACCTCCTTCTACAGATGTGTGGTGGAGAGCGTCTTGTGCTCCAGCATCAACGTGTGGCATGGAAGCTGCTCTGCTGCAGACAGGAAAGCTCTGCAGAGGGTGGTGAAGATCGCACAGAGGATTGTTGGAGTCAGCCTCGCCAGCACCACAGACATCTACACCTCCAGATGCAGGAAAAGGGCCACCTGCATCAGGAAGGATCCCACCCACCCAACACACTCACTTTTTTTTCCGCTCCCCTCAGGCAGGAGGCTGCGGAGCATCAAGTGTAGAACAACCCGTCTGAGAAACAGCTTCATTCCTGAAGCTGTGAGACTCTTGAACTCCTCCTGAACAAACCACTGCACGGACAATACATAACTGAACACCGTACTACACCCGCACTGAGACACTTTACTATCGTATATTCTGGATTATTTTCTGAATATTCTGTGTTCTATTTTATTTATTTTATTTACTTTACTTCTATTTTATTTATTTTAACATTAGCTCTTGGGTGGAACTGGACCGCGAGTATGTAATTTCGTTCCACCTCATGTACCACATGTGTGAAATGATAATAAAGTCTCCTTGAATCCTTTATCTGCAAAGTTCCCATCCAGTCTGGAAGATCAATGTATTATCCAGATTTGTAATATATATGGATAAAAAGCAGAAATCATTTGTAGTTCTGCCTCTATATCTATATATTAGATATCTATAATATCTATATATTTGTGCTCAGCCCACATATCCATCAGTTAGTTTTTGTTCATATGCCCATCTGTCATCCATTAATTAGTTCACCTATTTATAATCCATCCATCTATTACTCCAACTGTTCTGTCCCTCTATGTCATCCATCAGTGCACATATTTCAGATGTCCAGCCTGGTGCGTGCATTTATCATATTCATTTCCATTACTGTGATACATTTATTATCTTAAGAGTTGTAAATTATTGTCACAATAATTTAATCCAAAAATAAATTACTCCTATTTATCCATCTATCCGTTTAGATCTATCTTTACGCAATTATTATAATTATCACTTTTTTGCAGGTTCCATGTTTAGAGTAAAACTGTAATAGTTATGTGTAAATTTGTTTTGTGTGTAAAACCCAGTTTATAAAGCAAGTGTTTCTGAGTTTAAAACTCGTAAAAAAATAGATGTTTTTAGTACAATATTTTATTTTCTGCAGTTTGTAAAAACTATTAAGACTAAATACTGACTTAATAATCCAATTTTTTATGGTTCTCTTTGATTAATAACAATCAGGAACAGTGATTAACAAAAAAAAAGAGAAAAAGTGCTGATTGTTCTCAATGATTTGAATGACCAAATCTAATGTTTTTTATCCAGTAAATGAGTCTAAACTGCATCATGCTGATGAAATGCGCCATGCACATAAATTTGCCTTAAATGTTGACCTAATGAAAAAACCGCACAGCAGTCTAATTATACACAAAGTTGTATCTGGACTAACCTGGATAGGTTCTCTACAACCTTTGACCTGTAGGGGTTTATCCAGAATACAATGAAGAATACAGTTGGAAACTAAATATCCATACTTTACTTTCTTCCATGTTTATCTAAACCAAAACATCTAAAATAAATATTAGAAGTTATTTTTTGCTTAAAAGTAAAAAAGTGGGAAGACCTCTTCATGTTCACCTTGTTTCCTTGGATAAATTTAAAAAATAGCTTCTAAATGTTTAGTTGGTGTTTATCATAAAATGATTTGAATAAAAAGACTCCAGAAACTTCTTGTGAACACTTTATTTCTTTTAAAAAAATGTACATTTTCTGACATCTCGTGTGCCCGGGGTGGCAACAATAAATCTGTGACGAGTTTCAAAGTAACTCAAAAGCGGTAAACAGGAGTGGAACCTCATCTGAGTGTAAAACGGGTTTTCATAAAAGGACTTTAAATAGTTATGGAAATGGGATCTTCGTCTCTGTGGTTAAACTATGACGAGGCACTGAAAACAAACTAACTAACCAATCAGGCGCAGTAACAACCACTCGTAGGTCTCAAGCACCCATAAAACTTTACGGTTTTGTCACGATGCCGCCCCTTTGGTCGGACGAACAACAGACAGTGAACGAGAGTGACAGCTGCTGATGTGCTCGGAGGCTCTGCTTGATTCTGGTGATGTGTTGCAGCTGAAGGCAAAGTGTAGGTCTGCCTCTCGGAAGGTAGAAGAGGAACGGGAGTCTTGTGTTTAGGTTGTCAACAGGGCCTTTTATTTTGAAAAGTCACAACCGTGTGCTTGGCAGTCAGGGTAACCCGGGTTTTTGTGTCAGTGACGTAAGAGTCACAATAATTTTTTCCCGGCTGCGGTAGCATGATGAAAGCACTTGTCGTGAACGTGGCTGGGCGGGAGCAGTCAGCGGCGTCACGCCGAAGGGGACGGGGTGTCGGGGGACGGGGTGTCGGAGTCCGGATCGTAGTGATACGTTGCCTGACAATGGCTGCTGCTGTGTGGCTGCTGGCTAACGCGAGGCTGGTTGTGCTGGTTCTGGCCCTCGTAGGGCGCCGCCAGCTGGGCTCCTGGGTGGTTCTCCGGTGCCTGTGCGACCGTTGGCTGGTGGAGCTCGCTGGCACCCGGCGGAGGGGGCAGCGTGTCCAGCTCGTCCACCTGCGGGCCCTGAGGGTGCATGACCACCAGCTGGTCCTGGGGGATATCGGCGGCGGCCGCCGCCAGGTTGGTGGTGGACTTCGACTTGACGCACTGGAAGTCCACATGGCGACTCTTTCCCTCCTCTTTCTCCCAAGACATACGGATGAAGGGACGCTGGACGTAGTTGTAGATGACCTCAGGGCGACCGCCAGGACGTCGCTTCACCTTCTCCTTGTAGGTCGGGTATCCTGGTAAGGACTAAAGCAAAGTCAAATAAACTGCAACAGCATCCATTTTTAAAATGTAAAAGTCGTATTTTGTAAATATGAAGATATGGCAATTAGAATTTTAAAAGCAAAATACAAACTTCTTGACAAGTCACTAGATTTTCAAAGATTAAAAGGACAGATTTCCCTCTATAAGTAGATCCTGCAAAACCAAAAATGGTCAAGAAGGTTAGGTCCCCACCTAAGAGTAGTTTACTTCCCCCCCCCCCCCAGCAATTCTTACGGATTTAAATGATCTGATACCTTCAGTACCAGATAAGAAGGCAAAGATCAGCAACAAAGTGAAGGAAAAGACATGAAACAAAAACTAAGTTGTTGAAATAAAATGTAGTACTGCCCAGAGTTTATATCATTTTGTCAAGTAAAGTTTGAAGATGAGCAGATGTCAAAAAATCTAAGTAAAGACGCTCCTAACACTCGTAGAAAGCCAATAGAGAATGGAACAACCGTAAAACACCAACTTTGAATCTGCAACCATGATATTGCCCTGGAGGAGGGTAGAGAGCTTTTTGTAGATGGGGTAAATCTCAGGGAATTGAAAAAAAAAAAATAAAAAAGGGGGGGTGGGGGTGGGGACAGATAGATGCGACATTTTTCCCTTAAACCCAATTTACCTTCTATTCCCAGCCGTATCTTCTTCAGGCCTCTGTCCTTCAGCACTGACTTGGCCACGTCTCTGTTCTCAATGTATTTGAAGAAGCGATAGAGTTTGGTGCTGTAGATGACTGTAAACAAAAGGTGACATTAAAAATGAATCCAGCACAATTCTTCCCTCAAGCACAAAGTAAAAACTTTAATTGTGTTACCAGTGGCGCGTCTGTGATGGCGCAGATGAAAACAAACAAAAACAACAACAAGTAACCGTTCTTTATAAGAATTTTGTTAAATAAATCCGTTTTATTCTGTATAAACCTTAAGCTGCCACCACAACTGGCCCCTTTGGGGAGGTTCGTGATGTTACTATGACTCAAAATGAAAATTATTTTGACACTGTGTACCTCAAATAATGTTTTACATTCCACGCCGTTTGTTAACTTTAAGATCACTTTAAATACCTGATTAAATAAAACCAAAAGCCAATTTCTACTGTCGCTAAAAATTCCAACATGCATCAATTCTTTCTTAAGTTGTATTTTAAACGGACAGACTGTAGCGTACTTACTCTGTTTTCTAAAGCAGAAAAGGGAACCGATTATTGAAGCATGCGGGAGATCGGTCCGCTGATGGTTCTTTTGGAATCTAATTGTTGATTTAAAATGTGACAAAGTCTGAAGCTATGAAGCCACCAGTCTTAAAATGTCTCTTGATTTACCGCACCAAGTCTTACATGCCATTTAGGCATGTATTCGGTTTTTGTACGTTTGTTTATTTATATTTTTCAGAGCCTTTCATTAGGCCCACATTTCTATGCAAAAATGTGTATGCAAAATTATTATTTTTTGTAACCTTAAACATCTTCATTAGCTGCAAATGGAAAATCATCACAATTAACCGAAGTAAAGGCTTAACAACATCAATCTGAGCATTGATCTATAAGGTTTGTTACATCTACCGAGTTGCCAGCAATGTCAAGTAACTTCCTGCTAAACTTGAAAGTAGGTTAATGCAGTCTCTTTGTTCCTTGTATGTAAATCCGATCGTTTCTCAATGGAGGCACAAAAAAGAAAAACTGATGGTTCCCCTAAACCGGAGGTAAAAGTGTTACTTCCTTCCACGGCCTACCCATATCAGTTAATCTCAATCTTTTAATGACGTGGCCTTTTAATGACAATAAAAGGCCTTCTATTTTAATATTTCTAAGCTATTGTTCGTTAGATTGTTTGTCTTTCTAAATACAATATTCACTTCCTTTATGTTTCAAAGCAAAGCTCTTTGTGTAACACATAAGGGAGGTTTAGCATCTAAACTGCTTTAGTATTGATTTATGTCTGACAATAACTTTTTGAAGACGCAGCAGCAGCAGAAAGCTTGCCGTCTCCTCATCGCGTCTTCTGTAATTAGACAACGACCTCTGACAGATCCTTCTCAATAAATAATAAAAACGAGACCATCTTACTCTGAGAGTACTCCTCTCCCATCTGCGGCGGGTACTCCTCATCCCAGTCCACCACGTCGTCGTCGGTCAGCACCACCACGTGGCACTCCCTCTCGCCGCTCTGGGCGCTGGCGACCATCAGCGGCAGCACCATCTCCTCCAGGTAACACTCGAACTGATGCCGGGCTCCGTCGTTGGACAGCTCGTGCATCAGGGCGCCTGAACCGACAGACACCATGTGAGTTTAGTAGTCTATAGCCTAAAACCAAATGTGTGACAAAAGCAACTAGTATACAGAAAACAAAATAAGTATTTATGTATTTATTGACCGTAATATCGCTGTGGTCTAAAGGATCATTTAGTAATTATACCAACAGGTTGTTTTCAGCCCTTCTGACAGTTAATGCAGCGCCGTTGAACGTTTCGTTAGCTGAATATAATCACAAGCTCTGATTTAAAGGTTTACAGTAAAGCCCTAGGTGATTCATTTGTCTCTCCTGAAGGAAAATGAAAAGCTTTCTTCAGAGAGGAGCTGGAACCACAGGAAGCGTCAGTAAGGATTGCAGCTACGACACAAATCAAATCTGCACAAACGTGTTTAAAAGAATCTCATTGTGGGAATCTCCTGATTAGGAAATAAAGTAAACATCACAACCAGTCTGCACTGCAAAAAAAAAAAAAAAAAAACTCAATCCGGGATGAATTAAAACGGCTCGCTTGGTTCCTTTCACAGGCGTAACAAGCAGTAAATCTCACAGTTAATCATGACCTACTTAGAGGCGCAAGCGGCAGCAGAGAGCCGATGCTGCTCCTCCCACGCGCTTGCACACAAACACGGCACGCTGACAAGTGCGTTCAACAACAAAAAAAAATATCCCGCTGATAACTCCGTGAAGCCGTGGGATCTTGCAGCAGCGTTGAAACGCACATGCAAGCGGTCGACGATTAGGCAAAAGGAGCGACTTGTTTTTGCCTTCTCATTTCCCGTGCAGCGTGATCTTCATTCAGAGTAAGGTGGGATGTAACAGCATTTTGACTTTGGTTTAAGTTGCTCACAACAAACAGATATTCAATAAAGATCTATAATTATAAATCTCCTTATGTATTCATGGTTAACCTCATAACATATCAGTCTGAAATAGAAAAAGTAAACAAGTCCTGTTTTTGACCCAAGGATAAAATGACAGCTGATGGATTACGAGACTCACAGAACTCTGCACACGGACCAAAACAATAAAAAAAACTACATCACTCTGCAGCCTTGCACAGTGGAGAAAACGTACGAGCTGGATGATGAGTTGATGCACTTACTGAGATCTCTGCACTTGATGGTGCTGTAGTTGAAGGAGATGCAGAGGTAATCACATGCTTCTCTCAGCTCAGGAATGGAAACGCCGTCGGGGCAGCGGATAATCCCCGACTTGTAGTAATCCTGCCATTTTCGCCAGCGGGAAGCGCGCGCACAGAAAAAGGGAAAAGCAGCGGGTGAAAACGGTTATGCGTGCACAAGAGCAGAAGAGGGAAAACAAGACGCCATTATTAATGCTGAGAGAGAGAGAGAGAGAGAGAGAGAGAGAGAGAGAGAGAGAGAGAGAGAGAGAGAGGAAGAGATAAGGGGACGGGATGAGAGGGAGTGATTAAAAAAAGCAACGTCATAGAGAGCAACAGAGAGGAAGGAGAGGAGGGCTAAAGATCAAAAATAGAAAAAGAAAAGAAAAAGCTGCTGATGTCACTAATCCCCCTCCCACTCCCCAGTGTGACTTTCGCAGTGACGGTTTCCAGAAAGGACACGGTTGGCAGAGAGGAAGCAAAACTATGGCCACACCCACTTCATTTATAGCCCCGCCCACTGGCATGTCTCTGAATGTTGTTCCCTATGTCCGCGTCCTGCAGTTAAACCCAGTTATTTAGACTTAACGTAAAAACAGACGACCCACCCATACCCTCAACCACCCCCCACATTTGACTGAACCTTTCAGTTTCAGCTTATTTAGGGTAAACAACACAACTCAGTATTTTTCTTGGTACCCGAGTTGAGTTTGAAGTTCCTATATCAACAAAATCCTAGAAGGCTAAAAAGATCTTAAAGAGCCACACAAAAAATGCAGATGACAAATCATGTCAAGGAGAGGTCCATTTCTAAAGTCTCGGTGCTGTAGTGGACCGATGATGAGAGCAGACGTTCCTCAAAACGGCGAAAACATGGAACTGCGGCCAGGAGATCGTTGAAGCACCACGAACATGTCTTACTTAAGAGCACAGAACGTATCTTTTCACTGACAACTTTCAAAGCAAAAAGTGATGGAGAAAAGAAAAGGATTTACAGAGAGATGTGATTTATGTGAACGAAACCTCGGCCTACGCAGCAGAACGAGATGGAAGTCACTGGACCCCGAGGGAGAACAGGAAAAAAATATGTATAATAAAAGTTGTTCAGGCGAACTGGAGCAAGAAGACGGGACAAAAGCTGGTGATGCGCGAAACAGAGAACTGGACAGAGACACGAGGCGACGGGTTAATGGGAAAGAAAAGTCGAGGACGAGCGAGAAAGGAAAGTGAGTAAACGTAGGAGAAAAGGGTAAAAATATGAGATCTCACCAGGATGGCTCGGAACACAGTGGAGCTGATGCCATCGGCCACTTCGAACTCTCCTTTCTCGTTGGGCCGAGTGAAATTGTTTTCCCGACAGGAACCGAACATCCTGAAAGCAAGGAAAGGATTAGTATGCGCCTCATTCGACACACACCAATACTGTTCATAACAGCTGAGTTATTAGTTATTACTGGGCACGCCCCAAACCCACATCTGGGTCCAAACGTTGGGAGTCCCTCTTTATACTTGTTGGAAAAACGTTTGTTTTAATAAGGAGCAGTGGCGGCGAGTCGAGCTGCTGCGTTATAAACATCACGGGACTTTTTTTTTTTTCTTTCTTAGCTTGGCTTAAAAACATTCATACAAAAAAATCACAAAATACAAAAGTACTTTCTACCTTTCTTTAACTAGCCTTATTTCTCATCTTTAGAAATACATCCAAGCATAAAAACCTAGGAGAGTAAACTCTACTTCGAGGATGTATACTAAACCTTTACTACAGAAGGTCCAGTTGGGTCAAAATATCTGTTGCGGTCGCAAAAAATAGAAGCTTGAGTGTCTGGTCTGACTTATAAGAGCACTCTGAGTGAGGCTGGATAAATGCGTGGTTAAGTATTGATACCAAAGTATCTAAAGATTCATCTAATGATTATTTTGTGAATCAATCTTCTTCTTCAATTATTCTTTTTGGTTTTTTTTGATTATATTTTTACAAAAACACATTTTAAGTGATCCGATTCATTCATCACACCGACTATCACACACTCGTCTTGTGGTCGTTACCTGCCCAACATGGTGTTGGGTTGAGCCGTAAAGATTGCCGGATCCACCACGAATCTCGTGTTGTCCACGATGAGAGTGACCCTCTCTCCCGGCCGCAGCCCACTCCGGTGTTCTTTGCCGCTGAGGTCGTACACGATCATGTCGCACGGCACCTGGCCCAACATTTTGGAGTGGTGGTTTAAACCGGGGGGGGCGAGCGGCCGTGCTATGTGCCCCCCAATCAGGGCTCCTCCTATATGCGGATAAGAGTGAGAAACCCTTGGAGGACGAGGGCTGGAGGATCGGGAGGAGGAGCCTCCGTCACCGCGTTCACGATCTGCAGGGGAGGGAAAGGGGGTCAGTTTCTGATTGGAAAACCACCTATTACCAAATGTTTTAGTTTGTTTCAGTTTTCTTTTTGTTTTTTATTTCCTTCTTACCGTGCTGTCGCGTTGGAGAGGTGATATTCCGGATGCAAGGGGTGAGCTGGCTTTCCCCTCGCTCGTGTGAAGAGTCCCGTGAGCGATCGCTGGAGCGCCGCCGCTGTTCCCCGTGATGTTGTGCCCCTCCCGCTCCGCCGGTGGCGCCGGCCCCATGCAGACTCATGGTCCTGACTTGACGGCACTGCGATGGCCGGGTGCGGTCCGACCAAGACAAACCACGCTGCTCGCTGTCAGGGAGAACGATCACACACACACACACAAAAAAAATCTGTTAAATTCACGATATTAAGTATCTGCGATAACATGCCGATGACGGCATCGTTCGCAACAGGTTCTGTCTTCGCTCCTCTCCTTCTACTTCTGTCATTCTGTCACATTTAGCATTTCGAAAACTTTACTTGTATCCGATACGAGCATCATCTACTGTGAGACGTTGTCCAACTGGCTAAATATGTAAGTTCATAATGTTTGGAACATATTAGCCAACAATTATTATACTCTGTTCAGCATTTTAGGAATATGACACTGAGATTGAGGTGAAAGAAAGAAAGAAAAGCAGAAGTATTGAGGAAGGACGGACATGGGGGCTACTTTACAGCTACTGAAGAGAGGATAGCTCTGTTTTGGATCAGATACAGAAACACAACTTGAGATGTACATAACAATTTTTAGCGGTGCGGTTCTGCATATTATTTTTTTTACGATAGGTCAGGTTTAGGTTTTTTGTATTTTAGTGTATTAATAATTCTGTATTCTAAACAATGTCTGTTTAAAATCTAACGAACTTTCATTTTTTCCAACCTTCTTTTTCTTATTTTCATACATCATACCAATTTTTCTGCCCCAACGTCAGCCTTGGAGCAAACAGTGTGATAGTTTGAGTCCCCGTCATTTCCACCTGGGTGACCTGTTGACACCTGATTGGTGGAACCTTACAACTGGTCCGGTATCAAACTGCTTCAGGAATAGTGATTGGATCTTGTCCTATGGGGATTTGTTCAAAGGCTCCATCCTCTCTGTAGCAATTCCAAATTGGTTTGCCTTAAATACATAGAAATACCTTGTACCTACACTTCAAGCAGTATTTACCAAGTATTAGCTTGTAATGTGTAACCCCAGTAAAATCAAAGGACACATATAAGGCTTATGGGGGGGGGGGGGGGG
>JAVLVB010000212.1:154427-166407 GCA_032876305.1 Orestias chungarensis | reverse complement strand
CTGGGGTCTCGTGGGAGGAGTCGCCGTGAAATACGACGACTCAAGTAAAACCAGGGAGACGTCGAATGGAAACAACGTGAGGCGTAGGGGCAGACGGGGACGTGAACAGCTCTGCATGAATCAAATACGCCTTAGTTGTTTCCTAAATTCCTGGATATTACTTGCCAGAAGCTCAACAGGATGAATAATTTCAATTAAATCTGGCAAGGTTTTATAGCTGATAAAAATCTAAAATTCTGGTAAAAATCTCAATATGACAGACAAAAAAAATTGTTAATTTAGGGCTTAATCCTGAGGTGCGTAATTATAGATGATATTGATAGTCATTAACACGTCATTAAGGAGGATAAAACACAAAAGGTTGGCTGTTCATAACGTGTTATAATGATAACAGAATGTTTAGTGGAAGGAAAACGTGTGGTGGAATAATCACAGCTCTGGATGAAAGGTAAAGCTAGAGTGGATTGTAACACAGATCTCTGCTGATCTGTTTTATTTAGTTGTATGGCTTTAATCACAAAATTACATTTTTGAGAAATTTACCCAAGCTTGTCCAACTAAATGTAATTAGTATTTCATAAGATCATAGCCTTCATAATTGTAAGTGCTGTATTTCTAGATTTTAAGTAACATTTACTAAATATTAGCTTGTAATCTGCAACCCCAGTAAAAACAAAGTTTCTACAAACTGAGTGTATATACAGCACAGAGTACATAGAAATACTTCAGTGATTGCGTAATAAAAGTATTATTTCTGTTACATTTATCTGGGAAACAAAATGTTTCGTTTTTTTTTGTTTAGTGGAGCCTCTGAGCAGGCGCCTATAAGACCGATCAAGTGTTAAAACGGTTAACTATCTAGGTGAGCAGATTCAGACAAGAGTAACAGGACGGACCGTGATGACTCAAGATTAGCGAGCTGATGAAAGAAGAGAAGGGTAGAGCCAACGCACCCACAGATTCATAAAAATGCAAATGATGGAGGTAAATCTAAAATTAAAAGACATTATTTTAAAATAAAAGTGGGTAAGACTCGAAGCTAATTCTACTCAAAATGAAAGTGTTTCATGTTGGGCAACAAAAAACAAAACTGTGAAGTCTTTTACGCAATGTCCTTGAAGAAGAGGGTCGACATAGACGAGAGATGGGAAGAAAAAACAAAAACAGTGCGCCGAACGATGAACACCACTCAGTCTCAGCTACATTCAGGTGAATAAACAAAAGGGAACTATTTCTCGCATCATTTTGATCACTGATACAGCAAAGTCATGTAACGCAGTATGTTAATAGACTTCAAAATTCTGGGAACGTATTTTATCACAGAGTATGGCAATCCTTTATATATTGCAGCCAGAACCAGGGAGGTAGAAGGAACAAAGGAACAGGGAAAGCGATGTTTCACTGAGGGCAAGCAGATCTTCTCATCTTTCACCCACTATTATAGATCTCCAAGCTTTGAAACCAGCACGATGAAGAATGCCGTCCAAAATTGTTTACAACCCATTTTCTTCCAGAAAATGGGTTGTAAACAAATTTAACCCTTTTAGATTTCGTTATTTTTATTATAATTTTTTTTAATCAGATGAATGACCTATGTCGCTTTAAAAGGCAATGGATGGAGGTAGAGCAAGTTCATGGACTTATCTAAGACAGCCCGCCTCACAAAGAAGCCAGGCGCCCATGCAGTCTATTAAAAGCATAAGGGGGTGAGAGTCATGGGGGTTGAGGGTCCGATCAATTATTTAGGGGGCTGCTGAGTCTGACACAGCAGAGAGGCAGCTCTGTGGCACAAAGGGGCGAATCGGACAAAGAATCAGGATTCACCTCCAGCCAATAACGACAGAAATCCAAAGCAGATCTGCCACATGCTTTAAGCCTTAAAGCATGTGGCTTCACAAACAAAGAAAGCAAAGAGAGTCCCGAGAAGGATGGGAGTCAGGTCGCTGGCTCTCCATCCCGTAGTTCCTCTAAACAAAGAGCTGGACAAAAAAAAAAAAAACCGCATATTCATAATTAAAAACACAAACACACACACACACATACTGATCGGTTTCACCGGGCCAAGAGAAGACGAAGCAGCAAGGAACCAGCTGCGGGATGACGGCGGCGCAGAAGCCCTGCGCTCCTCCGAACAAAGCGGGCTCGCCAGCAGTTTCAGCATCCTCGCTCATTACTTCCCAACTTCATCCGCATCGTTCCGAGCAGACGAGCCCGGCCTTTTAACTAGCTGGTAAACGATCCGAGCGGACAGAAAGCTGGGAGATAATTTTTTGTTCCTCCCCCCCAGCACCACGACAGCGGGTCGCAGGTAGACGCGCTCGCTCAACGTCCAGGTCACTCACAATCACCGGAGAGACCCGAAGCGTGCTCGGCTGAATCACACCGGCGCTGCATTCAAGGACTCCACGTAAAGTGCAGTCACGGAGGGCTGCATTTATTTATTTATTTATTTTTTGACTGAGCGATATATATTTGGACGTGGAAGTGAAAGCGAACCGTAAACGAGTTATACCGGGATATTTATGACGAGACAGAACTAAATTACTATGCATATGCTGAAAAATAATCATGCGATGATTAAAAACTGATCAAATGTTGAACCGTTTTATTAGAAGCAGTAGTTCCGCCCCCACATCTTGCTACTTAATACTTAATATCACAAGTAGTGAACAGGCAACACAACATAAACGAATGTGGCATTGAGCATGATAGTTATGCACCTTTCTAGTAAAAAATAATGACAATAAATAAAATAAGGACTCAACTTTCCAGACCTCCCACAAGAACAAACGCTTTATATGAATTTATAGCAAATGCTCATTGAGCAAACCTCCATTTTTAAAGCAAAGAGGGGGAAGGAAGGATAGAAGGAAAGAAGGATGGATAAGAAAGGACAAAAATAAAACACACGAGAGAGAAGGAAAGAAGAACAACTACGGTAATCTAATGCACCCGAAAAAAAGCGACATGATTCTCTACAGGAAAATTTACAGGTAACAAAAAAAACGGCAATCTGTTACGTTTCTAAATCGTCTCACTATTGCATGGTTTTCTACAAGAGAGGCGACATTCATAGCTGGACCACTTACGGTTATTTTATGACTGTATTACCATAGGTAATATGATCCATCTGAGAAATAAGCTTCCATTTCTCACTATTAGGCCCGTTCTTGCACCTCACCATTTACAGTATAAATAAAGTGTTTTTTTCTTAAATAGAGCTTCATGTTGGAACGGTACAAATCCTGGCATGGAGCCTTTCTGTAGTTTACATATTTGCCTGCGGTGTGTGCATTGGCCGTACATGAAAACTTGAAATGAGGTAAAAAAAAAAAAATATTGCAAGTTATTGTTTGATGTATTGTTTTATGTCTGTTTTTGACCTCGACACCACCATTAAACAGTTACAATTTTATTCTCCCAGTTACCAGCACATGCTATTCAAAATATGAAATCAAGAGCATTTTACAATGGGAAAAAAGTTGAAAGTTCTAGTGTGTAAAGTTGTCATGTAAGAAGAACTCCAATAATGGTAATAATTGCCAGAGATCTGTTTTATTCTAAAAATGCCTGGGTAAACTAGTTTTTGTGACACTGAAAGAGCAAAAGTGTCATTGTGTGTTAATACAGGTGACTTGTGAGCTTCACCCCTGTACAATGCTTCAGACAACATGTCACCCCACCTGTATACTGCAGATGCGTTTCAGCAATTTAATTTAAATTTCTGAACGTACATAAGTTGTCCTCATTACAAAGAAGCTCCAGATATTCATAAACTGAAAGATACACACTACGTTAAGGTACTCTTACAATGAAAGACAGTTGAGCAGAATTAAGCTGAAGTTAACATTGGTGTGGACCTATGACACAATTCTGGAGCGTCATATGGCCCCTTGTAAAAAATTTATTGCCCACCCCTGATCTAAACAATTCACTGATATACTCTAAGTAGTACAATCTTAGTAGTGCAATGTATGAAAAAAATGTGAAAGGCCAATTAAAGATTGTATTTCATTGCCTTACATTCATAATATCAAGGTCAAAGTCTTTATATAAAACTGTAAATCTGTATAAACAGCTAAAAAAAAAAAGCCTACCTTTACAAAATTAGTTGAAATCTAAACCCCCTCCAAAAAAAACTAAAGAAAAGCACAATAATAAACTAAGCACTATTCAATTTAGTCTAACGATATCATAAGAATGAGATAAGAAACGGCCAAGAAATTGAGCTACTAAAATAACCTTTTCTCCATTATTTGAAAATATATATATATATCAAAGCGAAACATTTGGTTTTACTTTTCAGTTATCTTAAATCTTAATTAAACCCTGATAACATTAAAACATTGTGTTCAGAGTGTTTTGTTACATCTGATCACTAACACGTCTTAAAGAGATATAGACTCAGTTTGCACGTTATCATACATATATTCATATAAAACTATACAATGTAATTTCTATAAAACTATAGAAATGATCAGATGATACACCTGCAAGATAAATATCCTGGCGTGTTATCTACAAAAGCCACGTCCTTTTCAAAGTAAACTTTAACACACAAAAGAATGTATTTTATAGTAGTTTTCTTTATTTAAGGAGACTAATTTAAGATCCCAACTTTGACACTATTTACGTACTTACACGCTAACGTACGTGACCGGGTCCCATCTATACAGCGACATTGATCAATTATAAGCAAAAATATCGGGTGTCCGGGCGTTTTAAAATTCAACCGATCGTTAAAATAAAATATTCAAATAATCAGAACAGGCGGAAAGAGGATTTTGGGCTGTTTTGTTAGCTTGACGTAAGCTAAGCTTCAAATCACAACCGTTAGGATGCTACCGTTAGCTAGCTGCTGCGACGAAGAGGAGTTGAAAGAAGAAATGTTCTTTACCTGCTGCCGTTACATTCCCGTTTGGTTTATTAGCTGAATAGTTGAAAAGTTCTATGAACCCGTAGCTAACACCAACTGCTATTTGCTAGTGGATTTGTTTTGGTATGAAAGTCACGTTTAAGATCTCGGGCGATTCTGTGTTATCGCGACAAAGGCACTCAGCTGCTTCAGTTGTGCTAGTCTTTAATAATTCAGTACAAAAAAAAACAAAAAAAAAAACATAATTACTTTTGACTTATTGAATTTTTCCCATATCACAGAATGTACTCGTACTTTAAACACAACACTGTGTTTCCCATTGGCATTGCTTATAGTATATAAAACTTCAAAAATTAGTAAAGAATGAATATGTTTCAGCTCTTTGCAATCAGATAGCAGGTTAAACATTTTCATGATTCCATATAAAACTTGAAAAAAAAACCTACATTTAACCTAAATCTACCTACATTAAGACTTTGTCTGAGCAACAAAAAATTACACAAAAGATAAACATTATTGGTCCAATTCAGACTAAATCCTTCAGGTTTGTAAAAAAACAAACAAAAAACAAATACTGTTAAATAAAAGTGCGGCTATAACGGAAGGTCTGCCTGAAAGAGGCACTGTCTTGTCTCATAAATAAAAATGTCATAAATAATATTGAATAAATAAGAAAAAAGGCAAACTGATCAAATTAAATAAGAAATAAACACAACAGCTGACTAAAATTGTTAAAAATCTAAGATTCTGGAAATGTTCTGTGACTGCGAACTGTCAAATAAATAAACGTAGATTAAAAAAATAAAAAATATAAATGATTACTGCTTTGACTTGAGGAGCTTCTCCAGAAAGTCTAAAGCTTGCTGTATTTCCTCTGGTGTCAGCTCAGCGAGCTCATCAGGATGAAATCTCCTCCTCCGGCCCTCTGGGTCGCCACTGTTGGCCTGGCCTGCAGCATTGTGGATATCCTGGATCCGGGTTTGCAGCCACTCCCGGCGCTCCTGTACCTGCTGGTGGTGTCTCTGGTTGTGCATGAGCTGCACTTCGCTCACTGTTCTCTTACTGCGGGATTATCAAAATAGTACATTTAGCAATGGTCTGTGACTTCGCGACAAGTTTAATATTCTTCTATGATAGCTTGGATCATCTTTTATTTTTAAATAAATGGGGCAGGATATTACCTGAGAGGGCGTCCATGGCAATAAATGGAAAGGTGTACAACGCAGAAGACGATGAAGAGGATTTTAAAGTCCATGTTTTGCATGTTGAGTTTTATAACCTGTTAAAATAAATAGAATGTTTCAAAAGTCATGTTTTTTTTACCGGAAATGTTGCTTTATTGAAAACAAATGGAAAACTTTTAAAAGCCTTGTGCCTTTAGAATAAGTGACACACTTTTAATTAGCTAATCCAGAAAAATATAATCCATTTAAAAGTATATCATATATCCAAAGATTAAAAAAGTTTTGTTCTTAAATATGTATAAAGAGTTACTATTTGAGGACGCCCACTTGACTTAGAACAGACAAGTCAAAATAAACATACCTATGTTGGAGTGACCTTCTTCTCCTCAGTTTGATGAAAGTTAAAGTGTTGTGCTATGGCCTCTGAAGTGAGCCAGTCTGGTTTGGTGGTTAGCTCCTATTAGTTATGATAAGGACTAGACTCCACAGGGTCCTTTTATAGCCCTGGTGTCCAGTTGTTGATGAGCTTTTTTCATTATTGCTGTTGATGTCATACCTCCAGCTTTTGGAGGGGGCAGGACGCAAACGACAACACCTCCTCTTCACCGCTGTCATATGGCGTCAAGTGAATAGCTTTAAACCCAAATGCTTTCAAGCATTAGCGACTGGGCAGAAAAAAATAGAATAGAAAAAATACTTGTCCAAATGAAGTATTTTAAAAACACATAAAACAATTTATTAGAGTTTTTTTCTAATACGAACTCTTTAGAACTTCTCACATTTTGTCTTCCTTGGATTTTTTTTCCCCCTCCATTTTTCTTTACTGCCCATACCAATCTGTCCACATCTGATGTGACCTTTTTTGTCCAACTCCAAGCATGCCCAACAACAATAGAGGCAACATTTAGATGGATTTATGACTCTCATTGAGTAATAGAGAGTTTCCCCGGTTACATAGACACTTAACTAAAGAATTAACATTGTTTTAATGAGTTTGCTTCTCCAAAAAAAGATCTTTTATACTAATCTGACGTCAGAGGAAACAACCTGAATCCAAGGTTAAGAGGGAATCTGGGAGATGTGTTGTCGCTGTCGTCACTGTCGCGGACGTGACTGACAGGTTTGTGGACATGAGTGTCATTCGGGGTCGCTAAACATCAGGTATTCATGGGTTTGAATTGATTCAAAGCAGCAACTGATTAAAGGGTTAAAAGAATTTCTTTACAAGATTCCATTCAAATTCCAGTCGGGATACATTGCAATGCAGATACATGTCCCACTTCAAAGCTTCTGCAAGAAAGTGAGCTTAAACATACATGCAGAGTCATAAATTCTGTCTTCGACGATCAAAAGTGTCTGCAACAGATATGTTCCCAAAAAAACATCTGTCTGAACATCAGTCAATCAGTCAGTCTGGGGTTACATGAAGATGGTGAGAACTTAGAAAGCTCAGAGACACCGAAATGCCTTAAGTTCTTAAAGATGCTTGAAAGAATATACCTTATACTGATTTATTGTTTGCTTTCTTCAATTTTTTGCCTATATAGTTTACACCATCAAAATACATTTTGTCTGTCAGATGTTCCATGGATGAATAAACCGCAAAATGTCTCTTTTCATCCAAAAAACATCAATGCACTAGAATGATCATTAATCTAACAATCATCCCCATTCCTCACTTCATGTCTGTCATATGATCATCTTGGTTAAGACCATCTGTATCTCTTCAGCTTTAAGACAGGTTACCCCCTTCAAAGGTCACTGATCTGTGGCAGCAAATAGCTCACACTGAAAAGAAGCCCCAAGCTTCTTATTTTGGTCACATACATTACATATTACATAACCACGGGGTGATTTCCAACCACACAGGCATAAACAGTCAATTAGACATTCCTCTTGTAGTTTCATCCAAAGGAAAACAGGAGCATAAAAATCTTATTGTGTTGCTTGTGTTGTTTTTGACTCCAAAATGAATGTATTTATTCGCAGTCCTCACTCATGACATCTTCTTTTGTCCACAATCGCAAACAGAAGTATCACAGAGAGAGTGGGGAAGTCTCAGTATGAGTTCATATTTCCGCTTACCCTATTGCATTACAGGCCTCACAAAAACCTTCACTTAGTTAACTTTATTTTTTTATAAAACTGGTATAAAAACTGATATTTATCATCTGGTGTAGTGAAGCGTTCACATAAATGCTTTGACCGGTCAACAGATAAAACTGTTTACATACCAGCGAGGGAAAACCTGTGGCGATCGGCACAGCCCCTAAGAAAGGCTGACCTCCTCCTGCTCCTATGGGATACTATTACTGACAACACGGGTCACAGCTTGTCGAGAGCTCATCTGCCAAAGACATTAACCCCCCGACTTTTGCTTACGTCCAACAGCTTGTCGTCCTTATTACTTCATGCCCCCTCAATGTGTAGGGGGGGGTTCACCTGCGGCGAGCAAAAGCGACAAGATGGATGGGATGGTTCAAAAAGACAGTAATACCATATTGACATCCAAAGAGGTCCCATCAGCCTCATCCTGCCTGGTGACAAGTGACAAGCATGAATTAACAAGGACACATAATGTGAGAACAGTGTAACAGTAGTGCAAAGTGGGACTGTCAACACGGTGATTCCCTGCTTACATGCCGGGAAGCACCCCCCGACATCCCCACATCCTCAGCTGCTCCGATTCAGGTGCACCAGAAAGGGAAAGCCGCTCAACAAGACTCAAGAATAGTTCGTGGCCAGTAAAAGAAGGGGAAGTGCTATTTTCAGGTTACGTGTTGAGTTTTAGAACATTCTTCGCACCATGTTTGGGATGAGTAACAGAAGATACAAATTGTTCGTCATCAGCGTTTTACCCCAAATCATTTGGTACACAGTATGAGAACAAGATCATCAAGTAAGATGAAAGAGAAATATGGCTTTAAAATTGAAACTACCTACACAAGTCTGCCCCTATTACAACTATTACTTATTAGAACCTTATTAACATTAATTATAATTTATCATGTAGAAATGAGATTTTACATGATAGGGTTGTTGCAATGTGATGAATATTTGTTGAAAGATAATGGAAATGACATATGCTCCAGCTTTTTTGCGATATTTAAAAAAAAAAGTTTCACAAAGTACAAATATAGCAATCCTTTTGGCTCATTTTATTGTATATTCAGCAGTGTTAAAAAATGTTAAAAAGCAGCCCCATCACAAAATAGGTTGGATGTTTAAATCAAAAAAACATCTGGGTTGGGAATTGGATTGATGGATGGATGGATGGATGGATGGATGGATGGATGGATGGATGGATGGATGGATGGATGGATGGATGGATGGATGGATGGATGGATGGATGGAAGTACTTGAGTGTTGTCTAAGTATTACTGTTTGTTTTGAAGATATTTTTTCAAAAAACATAAACACACTCCTGAATGTATTTGTGTTATGGTCAGTAATTAGGTGTAATATATAATAACTATATAAGAAATACAGGGTAAGTTTTTACTAATTAAAAAAACAACAACAAAACAACTAAAAACAAACAAACTGTGGTACACTTGGAGCAATGTTTTGAATTGTAACAAGTCATTAACTTTATCTTCTTTATACTTATATTTTGCCTGGTCTTTGATGGTTTCTGTTGATCACTCCATCCATCCATCCATCCATCCATCCATCCATCCATCCATCCATCCATCCATCCATCCATCCATCCATCCATCCATCCATCCATCCATCCATTCATCACTACTGTTTTCAGTGTTTTTGGTATCAGTGCTGGTTAAGATATGGCTTTAATTCTAGTATTTAATCGCTATCATATTTAAGGTTCATTTCTTGAGAACTGTTCAGAGGAAAATCTGCAAACAGTGCAGACACTATCCTGCAACTTCTTTCCTGTCCCAACATATCTAAATGAAGCGGTTTAATCCCCTCGTCAGCATTAAGCCATTCAGCTCTTCAGAGGCCCTCTCAACAAGACATTCATTTAATGTAGGTGTGTTGGAGCAGGGATGCTTGTTAATGTTGCAGGAAAGTTGCTCTTGAGACTTAGAAAAACCCTTGCTTGACCTCATCAAAACAATATCTATCTATTACAGAAGTTTCTTTACATCAACAAAACCTTTTTTTTTCCTGATTAAAAGCCGAAATTGAGAAAGTTAAAGGCTTTAAAAATTCATATGTTCAGTGAGTATATTTGTCAAATGATTAAACAGCTTAAATGATTTAAATACATTGGTTTTGTTTATCTTTCAGTTGCTGTCTTACATTTTTAATTAATACATATCACTGACACTATTGCTGCTTGTTGTTGATATTAATGATGGTGTAAGCAGAGCAGTAACAGTGACTGACATGATGACGTTCACATGCAGTTCATCCATCCTGCCTGACCCTGTTTTCTGGTAAGTGCAGACTCCTTCCTAAGGCAACACAATATAATTTTACTGCCACCAAACACCATCACGTCACACTGCTAAAGTCTCAATTCTTTTTAAACAATAGAAGTAGCATACCTAGTATTTTAACAGGGAAAATTTACAGGAAGATTTGAAAATTGCATAAAAGAAATCAGGAAGCACACAGAAAAAAGTGGGCCGTTGAACACTCACACTGTTCTGAATTCAGTTATGTTGTCTAAAACCGTCTGTTTAATATGAATCTGACTGTGATAAATAGCATTTACATATAACATCCCAGGATCAATTAATTAAATGGTAAAGTTGTGCTAATATGGGAGATGTTGTCTTTCTGGTAACTTTTCACTCTGCATTTGTAAAAAAAGTTAAATAAATCTAAGAAATTTTTTCTAGGTTTTTGCAATTGGCATGGCAACAGAAAAACTACCCACAGACAGAAATTGCAGGGCTCCCAACATGAATGTGAAAGCACAATGAATCCATTAAGATGAAGGATTATAAGTTGTTTATTTTCATCATACATCAAACACGAAAATTGCACCAGGAAATCCAAAAGATCTCAAAAAGGACCAATTTTACAAGATCAAGATGAATACAGCGCCTCTCAATGAAGACCATTTTAGTAATTATTGTAATGCATTAATTTACTTGGGGCCTAAATTCAGTGACAGTGAGTGAAAGGGCCAGCAACTGAGTAATATAATAATCACTCAGCAGCTTATTATGGTCATTCAAAGCTTTATTCCTGTAACTGTCTGTCAAACAAAAAGTAGCTGATACATTTTTCATTTTGGCTAGACATTGTGAAAGCCTATAGATGATGAGCTCTTAGGGTCGATGTTGTTCTTGTTCCTGGTTTCTGTTTATTTTTCTTTTTATTAAATTTTGACATTCATTGTCCTTTTATGGTGGTCTAAAATAAAACATTTTAAAACTTTATTTACTTAAATATTTTGTACCTCTCCGTTGTAAAAACTCTCCAATTGTTTCTGAATGTGAGGACGTTTGAGACACCCCGGCAAAAATCACATATTTGTCTGAAAGAAGAGTAACTCCCGAGCATAATGCTGCACCCACCATGTGTCACTGTGACTTTGGCTTTCTTTCTGTCAGGGCAAGGATCTTTTAGAGCCAAATGTTTTGGATCTGTGCCCTAAACGTTAGAGTTTAGTATCCCAACACAACAATACAAGTCTGGATGCTTTCTTTGAATTAAAATAATCCTCTCTGTTGAGTCTACCCACAAACAGAACCAGTACTGACCAGAAATCCTTCTTGCTCCAACAAAATAGCTTTTGGCCTGTTATCAGAGTTGTAATATACATCTCGTAAAGTATCATTCTTGTATTTTGGAGAAATACACATGGGTTTGGTTTACTAAATACCCCTGTATGTAAAGACATTTTTTAAATTATACATATATATATATATATATATATATATATATATATATATATATATATATATATATATATATATATATATATATATATATATATATA
>JAVLVB010000212.1:138220-154327 GCA_032876305.1 Orestias chungarensis | reverse complement strand
TTCTTGCACATCAGTGAGGCAGGATATGTCTAAGTGCTTACAATGACTCACGTATTTTTTTATGTCTTTATTAATTTTTTTAATCTGTGTAAATTGAACACAAACAAGGTACTTTCCCACATTCGTGACCAGTTTGGATCTGCTGGTTGTGAAGCAGTGCTGTAGTTGAAGAAAGAGCTGAATCAAAAAGCAAAGCTCTCAAAAAGCAGTTTCATGCTTTGTCGATGTTCCTTGCTTTAGCCTCTGGCACTGACATCATGACCAAAAGAAGGAGCCAGATTTCTCTGCTTGATCTGTTTCCCCCAGTGATCCAGTCACGGATGAGCTGAAGATAATTGATGTCCAATTAATAGGATCAGTAGGACACTATGGTGCTACTTTTCTTTTTTTTTTTACATAGGTCCGTAAATACTGGAAGCATTTTTCGAAGACAATGCATTTGTTAAGGCAGTACTTGTTATATGTGTTTGAGAATAATTGGTTTAGATTATAAAAACAAACATGAACATAACTAACATTAATCATTCTTATTTGCTTTTGAAAGTGTGTGTTTGTCTTTTATTGTTTGTCCTACGTATGTCCTTGTGTTGCTCTCTGGTTGTTCTCCTAGTGACATGCCTCTCACCAATTAACAGTTGGGGGTAGGCTCTTGTCCCTTAGTGAATGTGGAAGGATATATGTTGTATAGGACACGGAACTTTGTAATTTGCAGTAAAACCTCTGTTCATCTGTTATATCCTGCTCATCAAATATCAGATCCTGCAGATTACCTGTCCATGAGGGAATTTCAATCCTTCCATCCATCCATCTAGGAATTATTCTTTTAGCTGGATGACAAGGATTGGGGTTAAGAATTAGGCCGTACACCAAACAAGGGAGGTAAATCTTCCTGCTTGTATCTGGGATTACACCTTGTTTTCATTATGTATATACTATGATAGAGTCTGAACCAATCAGAGCCACATAGGGTAAAGACACTGAGATAATTTTTTCACTAAAACTTTAGTCAAAGCTTTTGAACTGAAATGTAAGTTTTGTAATAAATTAGACATTTTTCTGGATTACATTTGCAGACTACTGGCATATAGTAACAATGTCCCTTTAAATTTCACTGCTGTGTTATCTGGGAGCTTTCTGAGTCCACTGAGATTCAACCTGGCCAGTCAGAGAAAGTTTGAAGCTTTAACGAAGCTGCATAGACAGAATGACTCACAGCTGACTGTGGCTCTGATCACATAGAGCAGAAACAGAGGTGGAGATTTTCTGCATCTTATTCATGTATATTTAGTAACTTGGATCAATCACTCAGTTCAGCAGAAATAATATGGGACAGTCAAAAAGAGCACAGAAAGTCTTGTTGTTATGCTAAATGTTGCTTAACAAATACATGAGTTACATTTTTCCTTTATCGCATCGACATCTAGTGGTAGAAAGTATTTTTACAACTTAAACAATGTGCGTCGTTTAGAGGAAACCAAACATCGATTAAGGCCACATACTAATGATTTAAAAAGCTTTAAAATTAAGTTAGTTAAATGTCATTTTCCATAAATTAATTGTTAAATTTAGGTTAAAAAAAAGTCAGATAGTTAGGAAGTGTACGTGAACGCACCATGATCAAACTGCGGCGTCCTCTTTGAAGTGAAGCCGCCGACGGGACTTCTGTGTAACTTCTCTTTTACGGTAATTACAGTGTCAAAAAAGGTTTAAATATCGTATTTACCTTAGTTTAAACTTGTACAAGGTATGGGATTTTGTAAAATAAGTATTACATGTTAAAAACGCAACAAATAATACTAGTAAGGTTCTAAAAACACTAATTAGCCTCAAAGCGGGTTTTGGCTTAAGTTGGTCAGTTTGCTAAATTAGTCAAATCCTTCGTATTTTATAGATGAAGCAACTTTCTGCGTGCCCTTAACAAAAAAGAAATATACCGGAGAAAATCTTAGATGATACAGCGCTTGTGTATTTGCCTTTGGTGGGATTTGTATCAGAATTCTGCATTGAACAAGTTGAACAAGTTTGCCTGTGTCCACCAGGTTTTCATGGCTACTGACAAACAACATCGCCCTATAGAACAACAGGCGTTGCAGCATCCATTAGTAGAATCGACTATCCAAAGGCTACTTATAGTCTTTCTTACTAATCTTTAGGTTCTCTAGTTTGCGTTTGATCTCTCTGATCACCGTCTTGTTTATGAGAAGCTGGTCTTACAACCTTTCTGTTGATCGTGATCAGCAGGCAAGGCGGGTGAGTTTCTTTCAAAACAGTGACGGAGTTTTTTGTGTTCTTGCCTTGTAGATTTGGAAATTGATCCATTTGGTTGTCCGGTTGATCATCAAACAAGGGTTGTGAATGATTTTGTTTAGTGTTGAGGGCAAGTTGTTGCTGTGCAGCTGGGACCTTCTTCATCCGCAAGCTTTAAAGCCTGCTTGCAAACCTATTGGTCAGGATTTCGATCCACTTAGGACTCCTGTTCTTGTGCATTGTTTCAGATACAACGCTTCGCTCACTGTTTAGTGTTCGATACAGTAGCTTCATGTTCTCAAAGCAAAGTTTGTTCTTGTGGTATTGGCTCCCTTCTTTTTTGTTAACAGACTCTGACACTGGCCGCTACTGCAATCTTTAACCTTTACATTTTGGAGGATATGCACAAACCGATATCGTGCCTTTTTCCACAGAAGTTCTGGTTTTACGAGAATGCTGTGGTTCATCTTGTAGCTTTAAGTATTTAAAATAATTGAAATGGGGACAACAGAACTTTGCCAGAGTCTTAAAAACACTTTTGAAAGCCTACAACACGGTTGACCAGCACCACCTTTAAAGTGTTATAACCACGTGTATTTAGAATAATGTGTTTGTCTTTTTGTTTAAGAGAGCCATGGAGGACTGTGAGGACGCAGACTACCTCAAGCAACATTGGACCTCATCTCCAAAAAGGATAGTAATGAAAGACACTAAGAAGAACGAAAAATCCAAAAGATCCAGAGAAACACACAAGATGGTCCAGAAGAAAAAGAAAAACTCCAAGTTTAAAGAAGCAATGATGGAAAAGAAGGAGAAGAAAAAAGAAAAGAGGAAGGAAAAAGACAAGAACAAGAGAAAAGGGAAGAAGAAAAACAAAAGGATGTTGAATCTTGATGATTTTATACTGACTGAGGGCAGCAAAAGCCTTGGAGCTGTCCTGAACGAGAAGCTAAGCTCTGCAAAAGAACCCAAGAAAAAGAGGAAGGTTGTGTTCGCTCCGTTTCCCTCATACATACGCGTCAAACGTCCCACCTTCACCTCCTCAATTCCAAAAGAAGCCGAAGCAGCGAGAGACGGTGAGAGCTGTTCCCAGCTGATGGAAAGAAAAATGGTGGGACCTCAAGATGATGACTTTCAGCAAAACAGCGACGATATAAACAGCCAGGACCTGTTCATCACCCAGAAGATGTTCAGAGCGACGCCATCCGAAAGCTCCGGCAGCGAAGCCGGCGACAGTGCAATTTCCGAATCTCCACGTGTGTTCACGCAGCGGGACAAGAACCAGCACGCAACTATGGGAAGGATAAAACGACTCACTGAGACGCCAACACATCAGCGTATGCGAATAAAAGCAGAGCCGGAGGAGGAGGTTTGTCGACTCCTAAAAGAGTCGAACCGATCTGGGGAGAAAACCGTGTCTGAACAAGATGGGGTGAACTCTTCCTTGGATGATCTGTTGATTATAAACCCCACACCGGACGCTGTTTCAATCAACCCTCGCTCCTCGTACCGTGTTAAGATCAGTGAGCCACCCACGCGTCCCACCTTAGCTAACAGCTCAACCCAGACGGACAACTTCTTCACCACCGAGCTCTCCTCCTACCTCAGCTTCTGCTGGAAAAACAGAGCAAGTTTGCAGCCAGACGACATGAAACCTTTGGATCTCAGCTTGCCACACAGAGCGAGGCTTAACGTGGCCGTAAAACACGCGCAGGTGAAACGTCACGAGCAGGATGCGTCATCGCACAAAGGTGAAACGAGTAGCGACGGCATGTCTGCCTCTCTGCGCGCTACGCATCCAGATGTTAAGAGGGAGGCGTCGTGTCAGGGCGAAGCCACGCCAAGCCCTCAGTCGGAGGCCGAAACCAGGTCGGCCAACACGACCGCCTCCAGCGAGGACGACGGGCGCACTGGGAAGCGAGACGTGAGCCAGGTGATAAAATATTTAAATAATTATCTAATGATTGAAAATCTTACTTTGTTTCAGTAACCCAGCTCACCAGGCGAAACACATTATATAGATTAGTTACACACAAACTGATTTATTTATTTTTTTTCTAATAATTATAATTTTTTTATATACAGCCAATAGATTAGACTATTAAACCACTGCAACAAAAATGGGACTGAACTGAAAAGTATGTTTGAAGTTTATTTGAAAAACAAATTTTAATATGAAAGTTTTACTTTTTGAAAACCCAGATTTTGAATTAATGAGTTGAATTAATGTTTTATTGTATGATCATTGATAACAACAGAAATTAATTTGCAAAATGTTGCGAAGTAAATTTAAGTTTTATGCTGCTTACTAATGCTAATAGTGGACAGTTTTAGTGAGCAGTGTAAACTTAATCATCATGGGTTGCATGAATCCAGAGTTAGTTTGTGTCCATGGTGGAAAATGATTTTACATGAAACGTTTGATTTAAAAAACAAAAACACATTTATAAGCTTGATTGTATGTTTTTTTTCTCTAATCTAGACAGGAGCAAAGCTATGCATACAGAATCAGATGAAATATTCACTGTCCCTTAGCAGTTTGCATTGACACGCTTTTTGTAGTTTAGTGTTGCTTTAAAGCAAAGCAGCCTCGCATCGTCATGCTACTGTCACCATGCTTAAAAGTGAGAGCTATGGCTAATATTTTACATAAATATGACCTTTTCTTAATGAGTTTATTTTTAATTTTAATAATTTTATTTGGCTCTCAGAGGAAACAAATACCTCATCAAAAATGTGAAGGTCTCGTGTTAATAGGTTGTAATTTCGTTTTTTTTATGGAAAATGTACAGATCATGCCGACCCAAAAAAATTAATCCAGTGGTTTCTGCACTTTTTCAAGAATGACAATAGTTATGCAGAATATAAGTGTTTCTTGTAGTTTTAAACAGAAAAACTCAAGGGGTCTGTCAAGGTTGTGTCACTGCTGAGCTTTTTTCCTCCTTTTCTCGGACGTCAGGTTGGAGGGATCCAGCTGAGATTGAACAAACCCTTCTTCTTCAAGTCGAAAGGAGAGGCGCTGTCACCCCGTCCTGCTTCTCCGCTTATGAAACTTTCTCAGGGCAGAGACGTCAAACCCAAGAAAGGCCGTTCAAGAAGGACATAAATGAACTCCAGTTCGCTCATGTAAATTCTGTTATTCCGGCAAGTTACAGAAAAAAATAAAAAATAGTCTCCGTGTTCCAGATGTATCGTGGTTCATAATAGCGATTTAGTGTGTTGCAAAGTTTTAACTCAGATGAATTTGTAGTACAACGTTTCCACGCTACATTTTCAACAGATATTTTTCTCTGAGCCATGAAGTATTCAGAGGTTTGTTTTGAAAGTTCTCCAGCATACCAGTTTTTATATTTCACTAAACTGTAAAACCTACATCAAACTGTAATTCAAATATTTGTTTTGTACTAAAGTTGACTTTCATCAATTAAAGTTAAATTATTAAAAACACACCAAGAGTTTCTTTTATTATAAACCAAGCAATAAATTCCTCAAATGCATTATTTCACAGAAGTTTATTTATTTCACACCTACAGTAGCACAAATGCAAGTTTATGGTTATTTGCACAAGTACTTGTGGGACTAATATAGGGCTGAATATTTCTACCTGCAGCTAAAACAATGAAGCAGAAAAGCTCCATCTACTTAGATCTTTGATAGTTCCTTAAAGTGTGAAGAGATTTGAACAAAGCTGAGAAAAATGTGCATGTACTATGAAATCCAAGCTATGTTAGAAAATATACATTTTTCTGGATGAAATTTTTTTTAGATCTAGTTGTGTCTGAAGAGCTTAATACCCATCCAGCTCCAGAGGTGGAAGAAGACGTAGACGGGGATGGTGACCGGCAGCAGCAGGCTGTAGAAGCACAGGCTGTTGCTGCTGGTGCAGCCCTGAGGGAAGTTCTCATCCACAGCGGCAGACAAGAACAAACCAAACAGGGACACAATGGGAATCAATCCCGCCATGAAGGACAGGGAGAACATTCTGGTAGTTAAAAAAAACAAAAAAAACAACCTTCCACTTGTTTTAAAAATCAGTCAGCTAGGTTAAGAGATCAGTACTACGGAGATCCTTCTACTCTGAAGCAGAGCCGGGAGTCTGCGCTTGTCTATTCAGCAGCCGGGCCTCCTGCGGGATCATGTTGGGAATGCCGTCAACGATCGGGTAAGCAATGCCGAGCTCCTCGTTGATCAGCTCGTTGGTGTTGGAATCATACCTGGGGATGGAGAGGACAGGTTATTCTGACATTATTATATTCTTTGAATCTTATAAATTCTAGGTTTCGTAAATTTCAAGATGGACACCATTTTAGGGTTATAAAGACACCACAAAAGGTTTAAATTGACATTTTGAAAGATCATAAATTTATTAAAAAAGTTAATTAACTCCAACCTGGACCTGTCTTTAGTTCACACTTAATTTTAGACCCGCAGTTGTGTGTCTGTAGGCAACAATAAATACATTTTGATAATAAGAAGGAAAGCAAAACCATCAAGCTTTTTTAAATTAAGAAATAAGTGGAAATAAATAAGAAATAAATAAAAATAGAAGTTTTCACAAATTAAAAAACATACTTTAACAGATCGCCTGAGTTTAGATCGGAGAAAAGCTAATTACGTGTGGGAACATATAACTAGTTCTAAAGTCTATTTTTAATCCTTCATCTCTCTCTCCCAGTGTCCTTAGAAACAGCGGAATGGTCCTTTAATCGCCTGCATACTAGAATACCTCGTCCTGTTTTGATCGATCTCACCGTTTTAATCTCAAACCCATTTAATCTCCTAGCCATCTGTTTACCTCAGCGGCTTCTTGGAAAGCGGACAGACCAGTACTTCCAGCAGGGAGGAGTCGAAGGGCGGCTGCACTTCGTCCTTCCCCTCCGCGAAACCCGTCGCCGACACGAGGCAGGAGACCAGCGTCTGCGGGGACGCAGCAGGACTCACCTGGCGACGGACCAGACCCGTTTTTGTCACCAGCCTGCTCACAACATTCCTCAACATGACCAAAACACGGAGACCGAACGAACTGCGGTCACACAGGAAGCTCCAACGGCCAGTCCAAGCGGAGCAAAGTCCGACAAGCAACCCGCAAACGATATAAACAGTTCCGCTTAAAGTCTTTTTTTATATTAAAACACTAGAAATGCGTATAAATTACAATTATTCCTTAAGGTATCTCTGTTTTATTTCTAAAATCTTACAAAGGAAAGAACAATTAAGTGGGATACTATTTAATTTAATTTTCTAGACCTTACCACATGATGGCAGTGTTTCTCCTTTCATTTCACAAGGGTTGGCAATGATTGCGCTAAAAGCATATTAAAATCATAAATGGGGAAAAAAAACAGAAACTTTTTTTACAAACACATTTGAGTTCTTATGAGATCACTGACAGATTACATACATTCTGTTTTTAATTATAATAAAGATAATATCGGCCACGTTGGTGTACGGGAGTGGGGGCCGAAGTAGGCGAAAGTTTGTAGACTTTTACAACAGCTGACATTTGTATTCTAGTTTTACTGAAGCTCCATAGACCCTGTGAAATGATCTCCCTGCAGGTTAAATCTATACAGTATTAGATATTGCCAGTGACTGCCGCCAGAAGCAGCAGAATTGCATTTGCCAACCCATTCGACTGAAGACATTGCTCTGAGACTTTCCTGGAAAGGCTCCAACTTGTTTCAAAACTGCTTCTAGCTGTAATATGTCCTGCCACTCTGTACATGACAGACCTGCTAATACACTATTTTTTTCTCCTTCTCCCAGCGCCATCGGTTGTTTTGGAAATGCTACGATCATCTGTTTACCTTTATTCTTTTTTTGTCAGTAGTGACCTGTTTTCTCCTGAGATATCCATCTACCTTGACAGATCCATGAAACTCTGTAACTCCTGCTACACATAGATCTGAAGTTCCATTATCTTTTCTTAATTTTTTTTTTGACGACACAACAAAGTATAAAACTACTCCCTGCATATAATGTTTTATTTTACATATTTGAAAGGTATAGGAGAGGATCTTCAGCTCGTTCTCATTTCCGCAACACTACACTATCTCCAGTAACGCCGCCTGATATCGGGAGCACGCAGGCCCTTAGCACATGCAGTCTGTTTACATCTGCGGGACCAAAGTAATTAATGATTATCAGTGATAAATAATCAGGCCATTTGGTAGTAATCCCACATAAAAGCTGCACAGCTAGCATTTTCTGACGGACCCTGCATAGGGATTACAACACTTGTGTCAAATCAACACAAATCCTTTTAAATGAGCAGGTATAAGCACATTATCTGCCTAGCAGGAACTCTACGACGAGTTGATCGGTTTTGAATCCCTTTCACATTAGTGATATACCTCATCGGGTAAATTTTATTTCCGCATTGACAGCCAGTTATTTTTCACCACCGGTCGTTTTTGATTGGCTGTTTTTTTCAATGGGATTTTCCATTGAATTTATCTACTGAAAAGACCCTCTCCTGTACCTTTAACAGGATAAATGTTCAAGAATGAAAAGATTTTAACATTCCAGATTATCTGAAGAAGCTGCACAGGCAGAGTACAAAGGTCTGCATTTGTTGTTGATGTACTTTGTTTTGTTGAAAACCAGGGTGAGTGCAAAGGGACTTTGCTGACAAACTTAATTTAAATTCTTTTTTTTTGTCAGCTTTTACATAATTTGCACTCCATTACTAAAGAGTTTCACTGTTGCCAAACTTCTTTATTTTGGCTTGCAGTGTAAAAGGAAGGCCAAAACAGAATAAAACATGAGGGTTTTACTGCTCTAGCATTGTCATAAAAATGGGTCTTTAAACAAGTCTTTGGTGAGTCTATGTGACGTTCCCTGTTGCTTCTCGCCTTGTATCATCATCTCAGTCACCAACAAATCCACCATTACATAATTAAATGACTAGAGACCTCTAGCCCTGACGTCCTTTGAGAAAAATGGGTGTTTAAGCATCTGGAGGCAATGCTGGCTGCTTCAATTTGCTCATCAGGTAAAAACAGGTCGGTAGATGATGCAGTCGACTCAAGTTAGCATTTCATCAAGCACAACCTCGACCACCAGGATCCGGTTTGTGGGAGATCCGTTGTCCATAAACCCAGACAACTATATGGCATCTGTTCAAGGCAAATACTTTTTTACTACAGTCTATTTTTTTAAAACCCTGTCAAGGCAGGTTGAGTCTTAATGGACAGTCTAGGCTCTCCCTGCCGATCTCAAAACTCATATCATTAAAAAACAAGAACACTGACACCAAAGCGAAGAAAAAAATACAGCTTTCTTGGGGCTGTCTGTCCTCTGATCTGTAGTTGTGCTCGGGCCAGAGGAAGTGTGGTCCTCTTCAGGCTTGTAGCCTGAGAGGACATTCTAATTAATACCCGATGCCGCATCCTACTCTCTCGTTTGGTTGCTGAAAGCTGGCTGGAGTCACTCTCAGTCTGTCATTATTTTTTTGCTCTCCCCTCTTCATCTCTCTCTTCCTCCCTCTATAGCACTTTAATTCCCTTTTCCTCCCACCGCCATCAGCGCCATCCTCTCCCTTTTAATAGATGCATTTATAGAGAATATGCATCTTTGCTAAAGAGGAGCCCATGCTTTCACACACTGGCTTCTTTAAGAGCTACAGTAATGCTCAGCTCTCAAAACAGCCTCTCTCCATAAACAGTGCTTGGATAATTTATCATAAAATCTGAATCTCAGTACTCACTTTGTTTGAGGGAGTTACCCAGAACACCTCATAAACAAGTTTCAGACCTCACTGTAACATCAAAGGCGTTGTAACCCAGCATTTTCAATGAGCCGTGAGTGTGCATAGCGATCATCGTGAGCAGACTGGTAGCACAAACGGACGGCTGAGTTATTAAAGGCAGTGCAGCCGTCTGAGGCCTTTGAAGGGAGCGTTAACAATGCGACGCCAACCTTCACTCATGCCTCATTGGCTCATGCTTCTGCCGAGTAACCACTGCGACCTAATTGAAGGGTACACTTCGTTAATGGCGTTGCCAGGTGACCAAGAGGGGCTTAATTGAAGGCCAACGCTCCATTGGATCTGTGCCATTCCATCAATCAGGTGCATTAGCAGGAGCCAGGCTTTTGTCTTTCCTGGCAGGGGAATATGCTGACTACGAGAGGGAGGAGGAGGACGGGAAGGAGGAGCGGAGAGAGGAACGCGGAGAAAAAGAGCAGAAAGAGAGAAGATCCCATGGGAGAATGAAAGTCCTCAGAGAATTGATTATCAGATTAAACTGCAAATGCAACATCAGCGCAATTATAGCACAAAAAAGAGAAATGAAAGACATAATCTTCCTTTTTGAGTGAAAATCTCTGCTGAGCATGAATAAGATCAGAAGCGATGTGGGATAACATAAATTCTCCACCCGACTTAAAACTACAGGCCAGACTTCTCTGTAAAAGTAATCAAACTTAAATTAGAAATAAGTTCTTGTCTACAGCAGAACATCATGGTTTGCTATTTATTTTATTAAGAGGAATTTCTCGCAAGAACAAATCTGTTTATATGCATGACTGAGGAGATCAAACCAGGCTATTTACCAAAACTCTTTTACGTTTTTTTTTCTTTTTATCTTGATTGATGTTTATATTAAAATTCATTTTTAACTTTCATTTTTTCTTTGCGGTGGTCACTCTGAAACACTTGCATTGGTGTCTTTTGTACTCAATTTTGGGGGTTAGTGTCCATTTGGGAAAATACTTGGCCAAAGTTTTTCTTTCGGTTAATGTCTCAAGAGTTGCTTCAATATTTCCACTTGATCTGTTTTCAGCATGGTGCCAGATATTTTGTGACTGCAGCAAAACACCCGATCAAACAAGATGCTGCATACCTTATACGTCCTAGCTGTAAGATCTTAGTCCCATGAAGCTGATAAACTATTACAGATCTGGAAATGTTGTTTTTTTTATTTGAAAAAATAGAATAAAACATATTTATTTTGTTGTATAAACCCTAAATATGGGGATTCCCTGACTGACTACCAAGTTAAACAGCAGGAACATGTAAGAAATCCCCTTTAGCTTTCAAACAGTCTAGTTTGTTATCCTATTAGAAAATGTATCAGAAAATGTGAATGCAATATATCATTTTCTTTTTTTGTGAGATAAACTTGCCCAAAACAAGCCAGAAAGAAAAATGTCAACAAAAGTCTGAGCAGTTTGGATCACTGTTTTTGTTTTGTTTTATTTTCTCTGTGCACTTTTGTGTACTTTGTAAATTTGTGAAACCCTGCTGATGAAATCCATAGTTGAAAACGCAGCTCTGTTTTCATGTCAGCATAGATTTGTTTTGGGAATAATTTCACCACTGGAGTGTGACTCCCATGGACCATTTGGTTTAGGCCACCGTTAATTAGGGTTTAACTGTCATGGCTACCAAGATAACAGGCTTCTGTGCCATCAATATGAGTTGCTAAAATTTGAAATATAAATATATATTATCATAATGTACAGCCTTAAGAGACATAATACAGCACCATCAATGGGATTTAGGTCGGGGTTAATTAAACTAATGAGTGCAACTTCTCGGGAAACAATGAGAGCTACTGTGAAGCTTCGCAGGCTAGATAAATTTATCCTGACATCATGAAACTTGCAGGATTTTACTGTTTACTGTGACAGCTGTCTATTGGGGAGACAGAAAAAAATACAAAATAAAAGATTTCTACAAACCACAGCATACTTTAAAAAGCACTGCCAAGTATGTACCCCCCGCTTGACTCCGTGGAACTTTTCTGCAAAGCACACCTAAGGAGGAAGCTGTCACAAACCAGTCCAGTGCAACCGTGAGTGACCCCAGAAAGGTCAGCAGTGTGGGGCTTGATGAGGGATGTCAGATGACGCCCTGCCGGTTGGGACATAGCTAACACTCCGTGTCTGCACTGTCGTCTTTCACACACCGCTATTCCTCCCACACATACATATAAACTACAACACAGAGAGTAACTGGGACTTATTACCAAATGGATGTCAGTAACATCTGACACAAATACATTCTTCCGAACTAAAACCCAGGGTCTCATTCATATAAAGTGCTGTTTCTATGAGCTTTTGGTGCAAAAAAACTGAAAAATTATTCTTTTTTCTTTCAGTGGTACTCTGGGCCAGAAATCTCTTAAGTTACTAGTGTCCAACAGCGTGGGAGAGACTCTCCGCTGCTATATCCAAGCTGATTCTTGCTGAGGGGGCTGCTCTGTCACCCCAGACGCACAAAGCCAGTATTATATTCTTCATCACACGATAAAGTTTTACTTTTTAAAAGTATATTCAAACGTTTAACTGCATGAAAAAGTTGACTCCAAGGGCATTTACTGTAGTTCTCTGTGAGTTGCTGAAACCAGTTTATCAGGCCAAAGCCAGGTCTCTCCAGAATGTCAATTTAAAATATTATGAAATTTAATATTTCCAAAGGAAGAAAAAGGTTAGTAAGATTAAAAGTATACTTTCAACATACATTTATGCCAGGTCAAAATAATTTGGGCTTAACTATTGATCTATTTATAATTTGGGGAAAAAACACCTGATTTGCACAAAGTCTCAAATTTCGTCTCCAGACTGCTTCTGTGTGTGTGTTTTTTTTCCTTCTGTTTATACTTTGCTGCAAACAGACTGATCATCTTCAATAACTGGTAGGTGTAATTTATATCCCCAAGGTCTTCATGTTTTACTGTTAAAACATATCACTTTCCGCTTTCATTGTACCTTTATTGTTTTTAAAGTGGTGACAGGAGATAAGAAAGGATTCTTACTATGTTTACTTCAGTGCATAATAAAGTGCGCACACCAACAACCATTAAATATTGCAGTTCATTCCTGCAAGACTTAATATAAAATATGAATGCTTGGAGCAACGGATCATTTTTTAATGCTCTGTTGTGTAGAAGTCTTGCCCATGAAAATAACAGGACTAAATTGTCTGTGGCTCACAGAAACTGTCATCAAGTGTCATCAGTTACCTTCTGACGCTCTCTCTGGAACATCTGGGTAAAAATCTGGTGGTAATGCTCGATTCTGACCTGAACTTCAACAGTCATATTTAAATCAGTAACATCAGCAGCCTTTTACCATCTTAAAAACATTGCCAGAATCAGAGGAATAGTCTCTAAACCAGACCTAGAAAGACTTATCCATGCTTTTATCTCTAGCAGGTTAGACTACTGTAACGGCCTGCTCACTGGGCTTCCTAAACAGGCCTTAAGACAGCTTCAGAACATCCAGAATGCTGCTGCTCGAGTTCTGACCAAAACCAGGAAATATGACCACATTAGTCCAGTGCTCAAGTCTCTGCACTGGCTTCCTGTCTTAAAGAATAGACTTTAAAACAGCCTTGCTTGTGTACAAGTCTCTTCATGGTTTAGCCCCAAAGTACATATCTGACATGTTAGAGCCATATGAACCAGCCAGGACTCTGAGAACCTCAGGTAGTGGCCTCCTACTGATGCCCAGAGTCAGGACCAAACAAGGGGGGGCTTCTTTCCAGTTATATGCTCCTAAAATCTGGAACAGTCTTCCTGAAGATGTGAGACAGGTTTCAACTCTGCCGTTGTTTAAATCCATGCTGAAAACAGCCTTATTTAACTGTGCATATAGCAATTGAGAATATTATTACTATTATTATTATTATTATTTAATTTTAATTGGGTTTCTTTTAAATTCAAAGTTGATTTTATTGTTATATTTTCTGATCTTTTTTTCCTATGTAAAGCACTTTGAATTGTCTTGTACACAAAAATGTGCTATACAAATAAACATGCCTTGCCTAAATTGTTGTTGTAATTGTTTTCGTACAAACTAACTCTTGTTTTAAAATTTGTAAAAAAAAATTAGATATAAATACTAAATAATTGACGTAATAATATGACTATACACTAAATTTATGTACTGATTTTTGATTAATTCCAAATTGATTGTACAAATTGCTAATACAATGAGAAAATAGTCTTTACTGTTTGATTATACATGGATAGTGTGTTTGGTTTTTTGTTTATTCACTGGTTTTATCAAGGTTTTTTTTTTTTTTCTCTTTAGCCTCTCACACTCAGTGAAAGGTCATCACTTAATAACACACGTAATGTTGTTCTTGACTGGTATTCAATTCATATTATCAAGAATCAGTTTCAAGAATCAGTTTATTTATATAAATGGGGGTAATAATAATAGGAAATACTTCTTTAAACAATTTTGTCGGGATTGGATCCAACATACAAGTTGAAGGCTTAGATGAAGAAAATATTTTTGAAAGCTCAGAAGGCTCAACTGGAGCAAAACACTTCAAACAGAGATCAGGCTCCAGCGCCACATTCAGTACCTCATTATGCTATGTAAGTGTCACAAAATACATCAGCCATCTGTTTGTGAACCACATAACTAATCTGCAGTGGACGCCAGTCTTTTGGAGTATTTATGCAACGGGTTCATTCAAAATCATATTTATTACATTTCCTGTTTTTGATATCCACTACTATTTATAACATGACTTCGTAATAAATACTCCTCTGGTGCCCATGGATTGAAAATGTGCTCTCAAGTGTTTTTATTTGATTTCAGAATAGTCCTTTTTATCAACACACAGTATGTTGAAAAAACAAAAGAAAACATGCTGAGCTTCTCTTATTGTATCATTTGTTGCTGCAACGCTTCTACAAAATCTCAGTGTATTTACCTGGGATTACAATTGACAGACCAACACAAAGTAGTGCAGAATTATTATTTTTTTTGCCAAATATTTGTCTTCAAGATAGGACATGTCATTAAAGCTAACCTAAGATGTCCCAACATTTATTCATAAGGCATATATTAAGATTGAACCTGCCCCTTTGATTTATTTGTACTTCCTGTTTATTGTACGTTCAGGGAGCAATGTTAAGTTGTAATGTCTCTGTAATTTTTTATAATAATTTTTTATTTTTAGACTTTGTGAAAGTTTCCTAAAGATAGAACTTGAACTACACTTACTTTCAGTACTAAACATTCTCAGAGGTATTACTTTTGTTTTAGCAACTTGAATTTGACCTACTACCTGATCATTCCTGTATAAAAAGGTTCCTATAGGGAAAAAAATAGAGACATATTTGTGTTTCATCAACACATATATAAATGAACAAACAATCCTCCATCCTAAACATGCACCATGTTTCAATTTCATTAACTCATCTATAACACTGTTTCACAGTTTCACGATAACATAGCAAACACAAGAGTGATTAGCAGAAAACTTAAAGGTCAACTCTTGGCTGTTTTTTTTTCCTTCTCTTTCATATATTTTTCATCCTCTGTGGTAATGTCCTAGACTCTGGTGATATTGATCAAGACCACACGAAAGTCTGCCTCCTCGACAGCCGAATATGAAGACGTAAGAAGCAATTTCAAAACTTTTGCTCAACTCTGAGCCTCTTTAGCCTCTCACACTCAGTGAAAGGTCATCACTTAATAACACACGTAATGTTGTTCTTGACTGGTATTCAATTCATATTATCAAGAATCAGTTTCAAGAATCAGTTCATTTATATAGCGCCAATTTACAACAGGTGTCGTCTCAAGGCACTTCACAGAACATCAATTAAAATCAAAGATACATTCTAACAAATCAATTTGAAAAAGTTTCCAATCTAAGGAACCCCAGCAGATTGCATCAAGTCATTGACTTGCACTATTCACTCCTCTGGAATCAGCAGGCAGAAACAATGGCTTGTGTTGTCGTTGACTTTACAGCAATCCCTCATACTGAGCATGCATGTAGCGACAGTGGAGAGGAAAAACTCCCCTTTAACAGGAAGAAACCTCCAGCAGAACCAGGCTCAGTACAAGCAGCCATCTGCCACGACCGACTGGGGGTTTGAAAAGACAGAA
>JAVLVB010000212.1:80527-138120 GCA_032876305.1 Orestias chungarensis | reverse complement strand
TTCTCCACCAATCACACCCCGGTTCCACAGTATTTAAGCCCTTCACATTCTTTCACTCACGGCTGGATCGTCTGTTGTCTTTCCTGTAGCTTTGCCTTCTCGTCTCTCTGCGTCATCTCCTGCTGTCACTCCCTGTTGTCCTTCCTGTGGTCTTGCCCTGATGTTTCTCGCTCTCATCATCCCCAGTAAGTCTCTTGTTCGCTAGCTCTCGGTCCTGGCTCTTCATCTTGGTTCCCTGGTCTCATCCCGTGTTCTCTGTTTGTCTCACTTCCTGTAGTCCCCGGTTTCCGTGTTTTCCCCTCGTGATTATTATTTGTTGTTTTCATCTGTTAGTTTAGTTCCTCCCTTTCCGTGTTCCTTAGCTGTGTTTGTTTGTTTATTTTATTTGTGTCGTCGTGTTAATTTTCGTTTGTAGTTCCGCGTCTCGTTTTAGTTTTCCGTTTGTTTACATTCTGTAGTCCCGCCTCCGCTCCTGTTTACGTCTCGCGTTGTTCCGTTTCCGGTTACCTGTAGTCCCCTGTATTGTTTCTGTTTCATGTTTATGTTCATTATTCATTCCCCAATAAATCATTTATTCCTTCAACTCCACCTCTGCTCGAGTCATTCAGAAACGACCCCTGACAATTGTATCATTTGTTGCTGCAACGCTTCTACAAAACCTCAGTGTATTTACCTGGGATTACAATTGACAGACCAACACAAAGTACTGCAGAATTTTGAACATAAAGAAGTAAATCCTTAGTTCCTGAATTTAAAAAGTAGGCCAGCCATTCAGTCACCTGTACTGTGATATTCCTAAAGAAAAACCAGCGCAACCACCTTCTGAAGTGTAGCAAAATACTAGCAGGGCCTTAATAGTTTGTGTTTTAAGTAAAAATAGTTTTTTCTGGTCTAACAACACCACAAATTGGTCATGTATAAATGTGTGGAGAGGTTTAACAATAATAGTGTAAAACAAGCTCAATCTCAAGCTTTGTGAATACTTAGAGTGTGGCATGTGCAAACCTACCAAGACATGGTCAACCACATTGACAGCAATAACTAGAAAGGTAACAAGACTTCCATTGTAACTGTAGAAGAGCTGCAAAGATCCTTAGATCAGACGACAAACGTTCCTGTCTGGATAGCTAATTGTCAAGTACAACACAAAATCCAGTATTAATGAGAGAGTGGAGAGAGGAATGAAAACTTTAAGCTGTCACACAAGCCATGTATAAAGTAAATATGTCGAGGATGTTGAGGTTTTATGAGGGAATTTGGGGGGAAAAAAATGAACCAAGTTTCTAGTCTAGGATATGTAAAACAGGTAGTGAAAAATCCAATATCTGGGATTTATTGTGCCTGCTTCTGAAATCTGCAATATCTGTAGATGCTCAAAAAAATGTGTTTTTCCAATAAATGTATGCATCCAAATGTAAGCTTCAAACACTGCATAGAAGGAACTCTGTAGATCTATGCTGTTAAAGGTACAGGAGAGGATCTTTTCAGTAGAATAATTTCAATGGAAAATCCCATTGAAAATGACAGCCAATCAAAAACGACCGGTGGTGAAAAACAACTTGCTGTTAATGCGGAAATAAAATCTACGCGATGACGTATATCACTAATGTCCCCACCGGGCCGACCCGTACAACGCGCGCTCATGTTTGAATTCGCGCATGCGCAGATTGTTGTTTATGATGTAAAACGGGACGGACAAGACGCATAATTCACCATTGAAGAGAGGTTCTCCCCGTACTACAGCGAAAATGGAAGCTCGCAAGAGAAAAACCGTGTTCGAAGTCACTGAGAAAAAAAGACAAGACGGCTGCAGAGATGAACAAAACACTAGTTTATCTTGGAGATTCCTGCTTTGAGCGGTGGAGGGGATTGAAAACCGAAAAGGGATTCAAAACCAATCAACTCGTTGCAGAGTTTCTGCTAGACAGATAATGTGCTTATACCTGCTCATTTAGAAGGATTTGTGTTGATTTGACACAAGAGTTGTAATTGCTACGCAGGGTCCGTCAGAAAATGCTAGCTGTGCAGCCTTTATGTGGAATTAGTACCCAATGGCGTGATTATTTATCACTGATAATCATTAATTACTGTCAAATGTTCTTGTACAAGCGTTTTCCTAAACAAATAACCTTTTGGTAGCTAATTCATTGCTGTAAAAGCAATGAATTCTATAATAAGTCCGATGCGGTGCCAGAGGTTGTGGTCCCGCAGATGTAAACAGACTGCATGTGCTAAGGACGTGCGCACTCCCGATATCAGGGAACGTTACTGGAGATGAGGTGGCGCATGTGCGTGTTGCGAAAATGAGAATGAGCTTAAGATCCTCTCCTATACCTTCAATGATTACTTATTTTTTGCTGTGTTGTTTGTTCTATAAGCATGTTGTGCACACCTAGGCAAGGCAAGTGAAGGCAAGTTTATTTGTATAGCACATTTTCGTGTACAAGACAATTCAAAGTGCTTTACATAAGAAAAAAGATCAGAAAATGAAACAATAAAATCAGCTTTGAATTTAAAAGAAATAAAATAAAAATAAAAATTAAATAATAATAATAGTACTCAGTTGCTATATGCACAGTTAAATAAGGCTGTTTTCATCCTGGATTTAAACAACGGCAGAGTTGAAACCTGTCTAACCTCTTCAGGAAGACTGTTCCAGATTTTAGTAGCATAAAACTGGAATGAAGCCTCCCCTTGTTTGGTCCCGACTCTGGGCATCAGCAGGAGGCCACTACCTGAGGTTCTCAGAGTCCTGGCTGGTTCATATGGCTCTAACATGTCAGATATGTACTTTGGGGCTAAACCATGAAGAGACTTGTACACAAGCAAGGCTGTTTTAAAATCTATTCTTTGAGTGACAGGAAGCCAGTGCAGAGACTGGAGCACTGGACTAATGTGGTCATATTTCCTTTTTTTTGGTCAGAACTTGAGCAGCAGCATTCTGGATGTTCTGAAGCTCTCTTAAGGTCCGTTAAGAAAGCCCAGTGAGCAGGCCGTTACCTAGGGTGTGTCTTTAACAGGTTTAGATGCCTAGCATCATTTCCAGGGCTATTTTTATTTTCCTTTTGCTGTTGTCTAAACATAATGTTCAGATGTGCAACGGAGTACTTCTTCGTAAGTGTCATTTAAAGTTGTTAGTGCAGGTTCACAGGCCCAATGGGAAAATGCCATCATTGTCCTGAAGCTTTCCAGGCATTCTGCTGCTGAAAGAGTGTAAGAAAACCTTCCTCTGTGATCTTATAGAAAATAAAGCAAGGAGAAAGTTATAGAGATTTTGGTGAAGGGTCCTGGCGGTCCTTTTGTAAGCCAAGGTGTGAATGACAGAATGCAGAAGAAGCTCCATCTAAGAGATTAAACAAAGAATGACACAAATCAATTTATTGAATCAATAGGGGAAGAGATATCTTATTTTAATGAAAAACTCCAAAAGGAAAGTTAGGTTAATATTTTCATTTAGAAAAATATAACTAGGTGGGAAAAATCAAACCGATCAAGCGTTGACATCGTTTTTATTATTGGTACTTATAAATATTCAGTTTAAATACACTAATAAAATAGTTTGGAAAGTTTTCATGACTTTATATTGTAAAAGCTTCCCAAAAATTTAAATACTTCCAGAAATTCAGGATCTACAAACCTGAGCCACAAAAAAAAAAGAAAAAAAAAGAAACTGAGGTCAACAGAAGATTTGGTAAGAGATGCTACACAGTAGCCAACAGACACAGTCGAGGTCCAGTTTTCAGCGAGATGCAGGACTTTTTTTTTCACCATTCGACTAATGATTGACAATGACAAGTTTTCAATACACAACTGAAATAAATATTTAAAACTCATTCAGCTTTTAGGATGAATTATTCACAGAGGTTGTTAAAGGCTGGGTCCTTCATTAATTCAGAGACTGATTTTATAACGGCGTCTGACTTTTCAGAGTGGCAGAAAAAAGTTAATTTAGCAGCTGAAGCAGAAAATGACCAATCAGCCAAAAAGTGTACTTACTAATATAGAAAACAATTAGATGTTTTTTTATGCACATAATATAACCAAAATATGCGCTTCATAGCATTTAATAACTGAAGGAAAGCATTAAAATTGCACAAAAAATGTATTGTTTAGAAGCTGTACATCAGTTACCACGAGTAACATAAAACAAGTTTTGACATGTAAATATACTTTTTTATAGTTCTTACTTTGGAATAATAATAATAATAATAATAATAATAGTAAATAATAATAATAAAATAAAGGCATTAGAATAAATTTTTTTGTCAAGAAAATTTTGGCACACTTCCTTTAAAAAACCTAAAATGAAGATCTAAAAGCCAGGATTTCCAGCAACCAAAACGCCTTTTAATTGCATTGCATTTGAAGGGGAATGTGTATCTTTGAGAATGAAACGTATCTCCATTAAGTTACAATTTGCAAATCCAGTTTTTTTGTTGTGTTACAACTCCAACCCCGAATTATAAAATTAATGCCTATGATAAATGTCTGAAACCCCTGTCTTAACTGCATTTGTTATATTATCATCATTCTCGTACTCTTACAATTTAACTTTAACTTAAAACACAATAGAGTGTCTTTGCTGCTTCAGATGGGCGCTTATATTTTTTGGGTTCCGCTGGAGGTTACTGTTAAGTTTTTCCTCTCTACTGTACATGCATGCTCAGTATGAGGGACTGATATAAAGTCGAGGACATAACACAAGCTATCCCCTGGTCCAGGAGGAGTCAGTGACTTGCAACATTCACTGCAAACTGCTAGTTTTCCTTAGATCAAAAAGCTAACCTAAACATTAAGCTGAACTCTGTGCACTGTTTGTTAATTAGGATCAATTAAGCAATCAATATTGCGATTATGATCTCCTTTACTCAGGCAACCTGTAAGCCAGGCAGAGAGAAGATACATTGCTACCTTAGCTGCTTATTGTGTCTCTTTTATGTCTGAGTCACTGCAACATTTTTTATGGAAAGCAGACAAAGTCCAACTGGTCTGAGCTGTAGCAGTCAAATTACTGGACAGAGGAAAAGTAGTTAATAGTTAATTTGTCCACCAACAGATTGGAGATTTACTCCTTTACGGATTTGCGAAAGTTAACTAGCAGCAAAGCTCAGTCATTTATCACAGTGCCAAAGCCAAATGAATGAGAACATTTTGTTATTTTGTGTTTGAGCAACATTAATAATGTTTGCAAAGATTATTCGCTATTTTTTTAAAGCTGACATTAGATTTTATGGCAAACAAATGGATTAGAGATGCATTTTTGTTTTTCCCCTGTTTTTCCAGTGTGTGCTTTGACTCTGTTTGGACTTATCGCAAATATGATGTAACTTTAAAAAAAATAGATTAATCAGATCAGCCATATAACCAATAGCAGATTTTTACCATTTAAAACACGCTGTTCTATACATAATGTTAGTTTTTAACTTTTGGCTCCCTTGTAATTTTAAAATTTTTTTTTAAGTATCATTTAAGAATCCAAAATACACCATTTAAAGTTGTAAGAGGATGATTTTAGTGGAAGAAAATAAACTCAGGCTTTTACAGTTTTTAACAGAAACTGCATCCTTAACTTTTTTCCAATAAATCTGAAAGATCTGTGATGATGTAAAACTTTTAGTTTTAAGAGCAGGAGTCTCCAACCCTTTTCATCGAGAGCTACTAGGGTTGCATCTAAAACCTGCGGGACAGTAGCTCTTGAGGACCAGGGTTGGAGACCCCTGTTTTAGAGACATTTCTTTAAACTGGTCGAGGGATAAGGTAACATATTCTATTTCTAGTGTGTCTGATCTTTGAAATCTATGTTGCTCACTCCTGTGTGGAGCTTTAACTGACTGAATCAGACCATAATTAAAAAATATTCCACCAAACACCAGCTCACCCCCCAGTTTTCTTAAGTCTTTTTAATAAAGTGTGAGTTAACCACATGTTTGTTTATTTAAACCAGCAGGAAGCCCACTTCTTCTTAACTGATGTGTGGCATCAGTCAATCCCAAGTGTGTGCTGGAATATATCCAAATTTCTGCTGTAATTTTCAGGCAACAGTTAAGCTTCAGTAGCTTGGAGCTTTTTAGAATGTGATCAAAGAAACATGTCAGTGAAAACTGATGTCTGAGGAAAAGCCAAGAAGAGAACTTTAACACTTTCCTGAAAATAATTAACGCTCCTCCTGCTGAACACCTTACGAGGTTTTCACCTTTTAAATAAAAACAGCCTTTTTCCTTCTTCTGTTGTGGATCTTTTAGTTGTTACCGGATTACAAACAATTAGTTTTCACACTGGCATAAGAGCTGACGAACATGTTAAAATCCTCTTGATTATATTATTCAATTCTTTATGTCTTGTTTTACTGACTCCCTTTTTTAACTTGTTTACTATCTTGTGTGTTTAACGATTGAAACAATTAAAGGTTTTAAAAAGATTGTTTGTAGTGTATCTCTGGTTTTAGAATGCTGGGTTTAGTCAGATTTTAAATATTAAATGTCGGTTTGGGTTTAACTTTAACTCAACATGTAAAAGAAATCAAAACTGGCCTACATATAGTATGTTTTTACACGACAAGGATTTTTCCTCTGCACAAGCTAAGTCACTTAAGAGCCCTCTACATAAATTGACACGATTGGTATAGAATTTAAAATGTGGTAAAATATATTTAGACAATTAGTCCTATAATGTAAATGTGATTTTATTATTTTTGTAACTTAAAATTGTTTTTAGATTGTTCATTGAAGTTTTAATTACTGATACAAAAAAATGTTTATCACAGGAGAAAAAAAAGACAATTGAAATTAGAAAGAAAAGAGAACGTACCATTCAAGTGAGGCAAATGTATGTTAATTTACATTAATCAAGAAATAGCTGCAAAACAAACAAACAGAAAAAACAACATCAAACAAAACAAAAAGAACACTACTTATTTATATTTGCCATTATCTACAGCTAAGGCAGTACTTAAATGGTGAAAAACAACTGGGGTTATTACGACAATTCATCTTGCAACTAGAAACCTTGAAGCATTTGTTTAGAGAGCTGGTAGAAAACAAACTTGCTACAAAATAACTACCTTATCTATATGCCAATCATTTGTTCAGAAATCAATTCCATAATTTTAAATGCTAAGATGTGAAGTTGATTTATAAATGGTGGATCTTTATTTGCAATGGGTTTGGCATAAAAATATTGGAAATGTGAAAAAGGACTTCATTCAAGTGGTTCAGCAACTGATCATGTGTAGAAACTAAGAGGCTGTGGTTCTGGTTCTCTTCCCCAGGACCTAGAAACCTAGTAACATAAGATGTAGTAGTCTCATTCGGCTGTATAATATTCAACAACAACATTTAAGTTCTCTCTTGGTCATCTCACCTACCAGGTCTGAATCATTTAGATAACATATCTGGAGAGATTTTGAAATATACAACAACTTTATGAAATGTCATGAAGAAGACTAATGTTCAGTTAGCCCAAAGAAGATTTTACTTCTATTAAAAGCCGTTTTCAAATAGGTCTTTAGGCCCAGGTGGAGACCCAGGAGAGAGCTAGATAAACTATTTTTCTCTCCTGGCCAGGGAATTATTTGGGATTTCCCTGGAGGAGCTGGCCCAAGAGTGTGGAGGGAAGTCTGGACTTCTTTGGATGAACTGCTGCCTTCATGACCCGATCCCGGACAATTAGGAGATAATAGCTGGACTGAAATAAAAAGGAATTTCTAAGACAGTGTGGGATTTGCTGTGCAATAAAAAACATATTTTTTTTCATTGCCAGCTTTAAATGGAAGTTGGGGCCTTAATGGAAATGGCAGTATTTCTGAAATCTTTGTGATTTGTTCTTTATCTTTTCACCAGGTTCCCCATTCAAAAATCCTCCCTGTTTCTGACCGCAGACATGTGGTATATTCAGGTTCAATGAACAGTTTTGCTTCAGATCTATCTAGTTTCAAATTTCACTACAAAACCTCTGACAGGGCAGGGCTATTGTCATGTTGAGAGTTTAAATTACTCTATTGTTGCTCTCCACTATTCACTTTGTCTGTTTTTGTGATGCTGAAAGATTTTAAAGCTTCTGTGATGCTTTCTTTTTTAAGTCAAACAGGACGATAACGACTAATGACTTCAATGTATAATTTCACCAAAACATCAGCTGCTTTGCATTTTAATGGTTTGCACTCATAAATAATGGATTTATGATCAAACACCCTCTTTTGGTGATTGTGCAAGAAGACAGATGAGGGTTAACCTAAAACTGCAGGCAGGCACGCCAAATGACAAAGCAAGTCTACTCCTTCAATAAACTGTCTGCTTTTGCGGATTCTTGGGCCTTGAAGAATAAAACCATAATGTATCTCATTTTGAGGGAGAGTTTGGAAGCTTCAAAAAGCATCTTCTCCATCTGCAACTGTCTCTTCCTTCATTTTGTTGATGGAAAAAGGTTTTTAGGGTACTGATGATCCGTGTAAGACGGAAGCACATTTATTCTTGTCCAGATTCTGGGTAAACACTAGTCCACGGTTGAAATCTATTGATACTGTTCCCATTTGTTTGGAATCTAATGCTTTTTTTTAAATGTGAGTCAGAACTCCCTCTTGGCTGAGTTCACTGCGGCAGGACCGTCAAAATGTTTGTGATGGTCCATTTCTGACCAGTGCAGTCCTGAATGGCCAGCTGGAAGGTAAACTCTGACTGCTTGCTCTCCACCAGCTCCAGACAACGCTGACTCTCAATGTTTTGGATGGCTCCGCCCTGCAGAACAACAAAATAGAAATATATGTAATACATGTTTCCAGCTTTGTCTAATATTATTTTATACTCTTTGATTTGCAGGAATTTTTCTTTGTAACACTTTTTTTACATATTTATTGGATGTTTGATGCTCTATACGTATAAACAGCCCAATTTTAATGTCAACCAGAGAATATTTTTTTTGTAGCCTTCATGTCCAACCCATTTATTTGGATGAGCCGTTGAACAGAGGGTTCAAAGTTATAATAATTTTTTTAAATCATTTGATGCATGTAAAACCAGCACAATTTTTTTGTATTTTACAAGTGTTTATAACAGAGCACACAGTGAATGCTATCTAAGTAATATAGACTGGGATGCAATATAGCTGTAATATTCAGTATCAGGAGGAAAGCATGCATATTTTGCTTCAATAGTAATGAGGAGGGTAAGTACCTGCCAGATGTTTTTAATGAAATGCATTGATTAATCATCAACAACAGATGTGTACGCCTCTACAGGAGCAGACGTTTTGGCAGCTTGCAGTTTGGAGTATACAGGTGAGTGGTTTCACTCAGATCAGCGCCAGTCCTAATATGTTGTTTTTAAATTTTTTATCTCAGGACAATTCAGTCACACTTGAAGACAAACCAATCTAAAAGCAGAAATATAATTTTTACCAACACCATGTTGAGTTTCAACATTTTTGAATTACAACCGAATGAATTAGCATAAGTATGGAAGTAGAATGACACAGAATGTTAAATTCCTGAATAAAGACGATAAGAAGTGTTTTTAACAAACCAAAAGGTTCACTTTGTTTCCGTTCAGGAAAGACCATAAGCTGTTTTATTACAGCGTTTGGTAAAACATTTGATATAACATCCTCATGAACCATTATTAGCTGATAGACTGTGTGCACCCTGTCAGGTTATGCATAGCATGACCTGTCAGAGCTAAAGGGCTTGGATGTCGGCTTGCTATCACTGCTGATTATGAGAGTGAATAGATAGTCCCAACAGGACTTGAGTCTTAGACAACAAGTCTTAGTTAAACAGGTTAAACAAGTGTTTTAAGTCTAGTCCAGAGGTCTCGAGTCTCCAGCATCACATATGGCACTTTGACCTGTCCACTGAGCCCATATTAAAACCAGAAGTCAAATGTTTTAATTTTAATATTCAAGGGTTTGTTAAGTAGTCTTGTATTATACATTGTATATTTTTATAAAATATTTGCATAGAATTTTTAAAACAGGAACCTATTTGATGCTTTATAAAGTAATATTTTGTTGTCCCAAAATCTCTGCTGTATATTCTTAAGTATAGCCAGATAAAGCTTGACATATCTCTAAACAAAAACCATCGTTATTTACAGAGAATCCAAAGTTTATTAAATCTTTAAACCTACTTAGGGTAATAAATATGCTTATATCAGTGTTACCTAATATAACTTCTCTTATTGCTTAAAACAATGTACTTTTGGATAAAGAACTTGCTATATCTCAATTTGAACCTCTTTTTCTCCTTCGTGTGTGCGTGTGTGTGTGTCTGTGTTTTATATTCATATTTCCTTAGTTTTTCCTGGCACAAACAGTAATACGTTTTAATGAGTTTGGGACCTGTGAGAATGGAGAAAAAACTCATTTGTGTCAAACCTGCTGTGATGTTCAGGAGAACTGCTTTCTATTAAAAGCAATATGGTTTAAAAATCTCAACACATAAGCAAAAACTTATTCACCTAACAGAATGTCTATTTGTGGGAGTTCAGAAATGAAGCATACAGCAGTGTTTTATTGTGTATCACCACACCAGGTCTTCGTGTGAACATAAAATTCTGGGTCTCAAAAAACACCGGCTTATGAAATGCACTTAAATGACACAGACTCTTTTAACTTGGTGTGAATAGATGTTTCTGCACAAATCAATTTAACCACATACAGTTCTGTTTTTAAAATAAATTATTTCTTTAAAAAGGTATACGTAAAGCTTCAAAAAGTCATATTAAAGCTTTTATTTTTATGTCCATAAAAACACAAGAGAAGCAAATTCTAATCCAAGGCAATCTGTCAAATTCAGCAAAATTCTTTAAGAAAAAAAAAAAGAAAAGCCAAACAAAAAAAGGTTAAACATTGATGTCATTCAGCTAGTTTTCATTAGTTCATGACATTTTCTTTAGTTGGGAGCCACGATGCTGCTGATGTGTATAAGGCCTGGTCTTAGTGATACACCAACCTTTTCCCTTTAGTTTAAGATAAAATTACCTGTTCAAGAATTGTTTTTATGTTTTTAAACAGACACACAAACTTTGATAAAAATGCAATAACTATGCTGGACACCATTTTTTGAGAGACACCTCTGTATAATGATGCCTCGGCCACCCACACTGTTTTTGGACACAAATAGAAGCAGATTTAAGGTTAATTTGATGAATTTAGTAAACACCCTGGTCGGGGTTAAAACAGTTGCCAGTTATGGCAGTATGATAAATTGCCTAACAATATTTCAGGCATTTTTTAGGGATAAGTCTTAATTCAAAATTCATACAAATTAACACAAGTCCTTGGCTGCAGCTCAAATCATTTTACAATTTCAAAATAAAAGGCTGAGGAAGTTAAAAGTCATTGTAGCCTCCATAATCAATCAGTTATATAAGTACCAGCAGTATGACACCTTGTTTGTTCAATTTATTTACAAAGTCATTGACCCTAAAATTTACACTTATTAAATTTGCCGTTTGAAAAGGCTTTCCCAATGAAACATGTATTAATTGGGGACTAATTGTTTTTTAACCAAGGAAAGGTTTAAGCTACTTTAGTGTATTCACTAAGAAACAGTTACCTAGACAAGTGCACATATCAAACTTTAAATAAAAATAAAGAAATGCTCTCATCAATTGGAGAATTAACGTGTTTCCAATGCAAATGGTGACGTGGTTATTATAAGCTGATTTTTTTTCTTATCAGTTTTACTGCATATCCACAGTTCCTAAGCAGCTTCAAAAGTAGAAAACAGTCCAAAAACAACTACAAATGCTACATTAAAAAGGCCACAACTGCATACATTTTTTTGGCTTGTTTATGTAAATGATAAAAAACATATTTCATCATTTGGTAACCATTTTCAGAAACTGGTTTTAAATAGTTGTAAATGCTGTGGGATTATGGAATAAGACAGCAGATTTTTTTTGTTTTTGTTTTATATATTATAAGGGATGGGCAGACTTTAGTAATCCCAATGATTGTACTTAAAGTGTGTGAATTCTTGACAGAGTTCCTACAATGGGAACCTAAAATGTAAGTTGTGCCTGAAGACTTCTCATGAAAGTCGGCTCATCACGAAAACACAGAGGCAAAGTTGAAGTTTACACAGAAACACACATTCTCCTAAAAATCCTAAAAGAAAGAAAACCATCTGGCATTTATCCACCACACTGTCCTCTATTTTTTAGTCAACTCTCCTGTCATTCTGCAGAGTGCAGAGTTGGATTGCACAATCGATTTCATGCTATTAAGGTGGGAATGCTTTTTAATCAGTCCCTCAGACAGCGAGTCGGCCAGGGAGCCATCAGACGGGCGAATCAGGGAGCCGGGCTCTGAGTCAGGCTATCTGTCAGCCGGACACTCAATCTTCAGGTCACTCAGCTTAAAGGATGGGCTGAATGTAAAGACCCGGCGAAGAAAAAGAGTAGAAAATATTCAAGTAAAGTGTGGTATTTTTAATTGTAATTAAAGTAAAATTAAAATTTTTGATATCTTTTATCTCAAAATAAATTTATCACGTAATGTATAATTAATGTCCTCCCTGCCTCCTAAATTGAACTAAAGAATAATACATAACACTTTGTTTAATAGGATTTATTAGGATGTGCATTATAATAGTTCCACCACAGTTTGTGGATTTCAGCTCAGCTTTTAACATCATCCTCCCGACTCTTCTCCAGGATAAGCTCCTCACATATTTTTTTCATATCCATCCATACTTAGACACTTGTTATGCACCAACTATGCCAAAGAAAAATTCCTTGTATGTCTAATAATGAACTTGGCAATAAAACTCATTCTGGTTCTGGTCTGACATTCGTATTTTTTTGTCCAAATGTAAGTGAAACACTATAAACTTTTTAAAAAGAGTGTTTTTAGAAACTGCTTTGAAATATAATCTTAGATCATTTCCGTGTCAAGTATAGCTGGTTAAAATGTAAAAACATCGGTCAAACATAACCTAGTGGAGATAAATAAAATGAGCATATCTTCAAGGTATGAGAAGGCAGGCCAGCACATTACGTAAATTCCTTATCCTTTGCAAAACTGTAAAAAAGCCTGGGACACATCTCGAACCCAACTCTCAATCTCAAGAATTGCCAGAATTCCTTTGATTTTGCTAATGTTTTTCAAATCAGACAGAATAGCATTACTACTGATTGAAAATAAGATGAATGGAAAGTTTTGCAGAGAGCAAAAAGTTAACTTCCCTCACAATCATTACAGATGATGCAAAATGAATGTGACCTGACAAAAGTGGTCAAACTTAACATTTTTCACATCACTCCTCCTTTACATTTAAACCTTTTATACATCTCATCTTTCATCTGCTCCTTTAGAAACCAGAACTTCTTTTTATCTCAGGGCCTTATTTAACTTCTTCAAACTTTCCATGGAGAAAATTGAGTTTTCTTAAAAAAAAAAAAAAAAAAAAAAAACCTGTGGAAGTTTGCCTAATGGGGCTCATTTCTTTGACTCTCGACGTAAATTGAAAGTGAGAGTCTTTCTGTTTCTGGCTGATGCTAATTAGAGGCCGATTCCAGTGCTGGTCTGCCCAGAAACTACGGATACTGAAGGACCTAAAGAGTTGGAGAATGCTGAGGTTGTATTGTCCTCTGAGGCTGCTGGATTTTCAGTGAGAGAAAGATGAAGTGTTGGTATGATTTTAAAGTAAGCCTTTTTTCCAATCTGAGTCTGAGACAAAAACAGGACACAGATACAGAGAAAAATGTATAAAAATGCAAACACAAAGCTGAGACGGCAGGAGTTTTTTGTTTTGTTTTTTTATGCTACAAATTATCCAGCTCCCTCAACTAATATGTCACACTTTAAGACTACATTGAAAGTGTGCAGATTATGAAATTATGGAGAGTTGTTATAAGACAGGAACCATGGATGTGTGGAAGGTCATTATACAACGGAGGCACGCCTGTCACATAAAACAGCAGATGAATGATCCATGCTCTGACAAACCCAGGAGGGGAGCCTCAAGTCAGAAACAAATTGGAGAGGAGGAGGCCTGAATCCAATTTAATTATTTAAAGCATTAGCAATGCACGGCCAAGCAGACAGAAAACAGAAAGTAACAGCTTCTTGCAGGGTGCCAGTAAGAAAAGGCGTTCGATAAAAGACCGTGGTCTTATAATCATAAAAGGTCTTTACATTTTTAAACCAGGTAGAAACCTGACGGTTGGTGCAGAGGCTCACCTGTGCAAATGTCCAGGTGAGCTTCATGTGTTTGGTGGCTGCATAGCTGCACTCCAGCAACCGGGGCCTGCTGTTCACATCTACCAGACACTTGTTATCATCATCATCGATGGTTGGACTGAGAACGCCGAGGTGAATCTGCTGGGAGCTGGTGAAGTACACGTTCTGCTGGGAAACAAAGACGACAATGTCTGATATAAGTTACTAATTGAATAGGACAGAGCGAAACATAAACCTGATGTCTGTCATATAGCAACATTTGAGTCCCATGTCATTAACCGAGTACTGCAACATAGTCTGGGATCAGTCCTTCAGCAGCTCAGCCCCCAGTAGAAAACATTGTGTGTCTTTTCACTGGAGCAAAAGTTGAACAATATTTAGTTCAGTTTTAAAATATCCTAAGATTTTGGCTCGGTAGGGATATGTGCGTTCTACCTCTTTATTATCTAACATCCAAACAAACTCTGCTAGATCAGTGATTAAACAAAAAAAAACAACAACAAAAAACTGCACTACAATTTAATTTTTATAGTAGATGAAAGAAAAGGTTAAATTTATCAATTTAGATATAATTTAGTTTATATATGGAGAGTAAAATCAGGCAAGCCTCAAACCACAATTTATCTTCAGACTTATGAACCTTAAAGCTATTTTATTGTACTGAAGCAGCTCTCCAGTCACTTTAAGCAGTACTTTATTTGTCTAAATACTGGTAACTATTGTAGAAAATGCCACAGCTTTAACTAATTTGTGTTGTAGCATTGCCTGTCGCAAAAAAGATTAAGAAACACGGAAAGGAAGATTCTCACAATCTGCATTACCGTACGTACAGTAAATTACTAAAACCTAAAAGTAAATAATGTGTTCTGCTGGGAGATTATTTAATTTAACAAATAAAATAGATGTTACAACGGTAAAACAGGCACTTGGAAGAAACACAACTTAAAACGGTTGAAACGCATACATGCATCTGTCTAGCTGAGACAGGTGATTAAATTGTGCATTCAAAATGTTAAACAGACCTTTTTTTTTATTCGTACTAACATGTATCCAACAGGGGTTGATGGGAAAAGAGTAAACATTAGTGATTCTGATTTCTTAGATTTCAGTATTCCACAGCCACTATTGGATTGTTTGTATTAATAATTCAGCTCTGGAGTAAAACATTTATCCTGAGTATTTTTTTCAATCTCTAGAGATGCAGCCTGAGTGCATTATAACTGTTCCATTTCCTTCAACAGCAGAAAGCGAGATACACGAGCACTCATGCATACACAGCTTCGCTAAACCAACATGAAGGTGAAAACAACACAACATGAGCTTCAGATATAATTGGAAGCTTCACACGCAGGTTAATCAGACATCTGTGGTGACACAGAGAACAATAAACACAGCCTGAAAGGGGGTAAGAAATTTAGCAAGTCATATTTAGTTTAACTATGGATGAATATGCACCGTAGACCATACGTCATTCAGTTGATGAAGTGAGCATTCGGTTTAACATAGTGTTATTTTGGACTTATAAAAGTAGAGAAAATATGTTATTCATGCCGTGTCTGTGTTTTTAATTAACCTGTGCAAAATGATTACTTACTGGAATTGAGCCACTGCCAATTAATGTATTGAATGCAAAATATTCAGTAATAAAAACCTGAAAACCTTTTTTGTTTTTAATAAATGTAATTAAAACACCTTTCCTATTATTTAACCCTACTTATTGTTACAGCAAAAAAAACATTTAGTTGCCAGCATGTCAGAGACCTTCTAAAAGTTTAAGACAAAATACAGATTTTATAGGTACGAGGGTGGAGACACTTTTAATGGTTTCAAAACGGTAAAATCTTAAACGTATTTGTATAATAGGGACGTATCCAATATAAAAGAGCAATAATGAATTATCTTAGTCTGATCCAGGGATGAAAATCTGTGTGTAAAAAAGATTTGAACTTGTAAAACACAATTACACAAGTTACAATGTAGTCCTCTGTACTAAATAAAGCACTGTACAGGCCATTTACCATTTAAAGTGGAAGGCTAAATTAAATCTAGAGGAGTCGGGTTTGTCTCATTAGTCTACTGTGGGAACACAACGTAGCAGTGATTTCAGTGCTTTACTCACGTGAAAGTTTTACATATTTGACTGATGTCTTGTTCACGTTGTTACAATCTGTCTCAAGAAGTAAAACAAACAGAAGGGAAGAACATGAGGTTGTAATATTATGAAAAAAAATGTATTTAAAGTAACACGTGGGGAAATTTAGATGATGCAAAAACCAAGACATAGCCAAAACCAAACATCAGAAATGGCCTCGGTCTCCCCACCGAACAGAAGAGCCAATATTAAAGAGCAAGCTGGAGCACAAAGGGCCCAAGAGCACGTTATGCCAAAAATGGGAGATTTCTACCTGGTAAATTACACAGAAAGTAAATAAAGTTAGATCCTACATATTTATAATGGAATTTGTGCTCAAAATTTTTTAGTTTTACTCATCTAACTATAAAGGTACAAGGTTTAGCTAAATAGAAATACTTGCAAGAGAGATTGAGCAAAAAAGAAAAGAAAAAAAAAGGCCTTGTCATTAATATTTATACCATTTTGCTATGTGTAAGTGGGCTGTCAATCTTTTGCCACTAGGCCGATAAAACTGACCAGACAGCAACAACTTAAACAGACCAGACAGTTATAGACACAGATTATTATAAGGGACACATGTGAGGGCTCAGCATAATTTTCCAGTTTTTCTGGTTGGGTGATGTAGCAGACAGAGAACATCCATCTCTTTGCATGAAAAAAGACCTGTAAAAGTGCACCAATGCAACCAAGACAAACCAATCAGTTTTACTTGCTTTGTGGGGCCCTTACTTTAACAACAAAAAAATAGACATTACATTGAACCTATAATAACCAGTGAATTCGGTATATATCCTAGCTCGGCTTAAAATGTTACTCAGCAACCCCCCCGAAGGGAATAGATCTCTGGCAGCTTTTCAGTAAAAAAACTAGAAATCCTAATAAATTAGAGGAACCAGATTAAACAAATATCACATTCATCCTCACTAGACAAAAACAAACAAAGTTGCAATAACCTATATTTTAAAATGTGGTTGGAGATCATCCCTTTTAGCTACAGGAGGCTCTGTTAAAGTAGGCTAATTTCTGAATGCTAATTGTGTGTTGGTTATTCTACCTTCAAAATTAACCAATGCTCTCCGCATGATTTCAGCTTTTCGTGTTCTGAGGCTAAAAGGGAATCCAGGAGGTGTTCTAATTAGTATATCAAACACAAAAAAGTGATGGAAAAAGAAGACGCTGCAAAACATTGAGAAGTCAGCAGAAAGGTCAGGGGGAAAAAAGCATGTGCTGGCTAATTATTAGTTGGGGAAAATTTTTTTATATACCTGGTAAAAAAAAAAAAAGTGAACACAAGGAGATGATAATAAATGCAAGTGTTGACCCACTTTTCAAGCCAGGAGAGGTGACTCAAGAAGCAGTCATTAAAAATAATGTGATGTATTTTGCTGAGTCTGCCAATAAAGAAAGAGATGAGTAATGTGAACTGAGAAAGATCAAGGACAGCACGAAAATTGTTCAATCAGAAAAAGTTAGAATAGGGACAAAAAAGTGCAGAGATAGGTGACAGAAAAGAAGAACAAACAGAAACCCTCGCTCACTGTTTGTCCTACCAAAAGAGTGTGTGAGAGCTCACAGGAGGTAAATGATGAGAATGATGACCGTCTAACGGGAACAAGACATTTCTAAATAGGGGCCATTATAACAAAGTGAAACAGCCAAACAACCTTTCAGCCATTATTTAAAAACTCTTTGAGAAAGACAATAGCTGCCACAGATGTATCTGAGTCCTTGTATGGGTATCGCTCACCAATATTGTGTAAATGACTTTGAAAAAGAGGTTTAATTCATGGTGTATCTATTTGCGGTTATGCCAATGATTAAACAGGTTTTTCTCTATAGATCAATGCTTAGCCTCCAACAGGAAGCTTACGTCCATCTCCTCTCCCGTCACAGTGACTTTCTTCTGCTAGTAGAAAGATTAATACAGAGCTTTGTGTTTGATAAGATGATCTCTCCTGACAGATGTACATGCTAACAAGTGTGGACAACACAGAAGCTGTCAGCTTAAGGTGGTTTTGTGGCGCTTAACTGTAATGTGAGCAGATGACATTTCGATTAAATCTTCTTTCAGTCATAAAAAAATTGCAGTTTAGTGATCTGGTCCTTTCAGTTTTGACTACAATTGATTGGAAGTTAATTGACACTTTAAAACAGGGTAAGTTGCACTAAGCATGAACAAGAAAACACCAAGATGCAAAATTGTTCAATGATGCTTCTTTTTTCCACTTTGTAGCCCAGGAAATCGAAATATAGGCTATATCCTGAACCTTATTCAAACTAATGATAATTCCACTTAAAAATAATATTAGTGCAATTGCAGGTTGTATAACCTATTTTCTGCAAACTCCTATTTGCTTCAAGGTTTTTGCACAACCGAGTGCTTACATCTGCCAAGCATGGGTTTTGCATGCTGAAACAGAGCTTTCAGTCACGCATTTGTAATTCCTGTCAGAGAGTCTGTTCTGTTGTGAAGCATATATATTAGAAGTATTCCCCAATGACAGATGTTTAAGGTTGAAGCCAAAGAGGCGGAGGGAGAAGGTTGCTTCTTTTCATGTGTCAGCAGATTCTCTCATTCACGCATTGATTTCCAGGCCATTTCAAAGAAACCCATGGTGGTGTTTTAGCCCACTGGCCTGCATTGAGGCCAAGGCATCAGCATGATTTTCTTTGAAATTATCTAGAAAAGAATAAAAGATGTTGAAGCTATTGATGAGAAACTGAAGGCGCAATCAAGCCTATGCCATGCACCTGCTGATTTCACTACCCTTACAACTGTCCTGCAGGTAGACGGCTGCTGATTTTCACAGTCATACTGAGAGTAAATGTCCAACATTGCTTTCCTGCCAGCTTTAATCATGACAATGTCTTGTTTTTTGGATTCTCTTGCCTTGCTTAGCCCTTTATGGACACATCAGGTCAGCATGGCCAGTCTTGCTTTAGATTCTCAAATGATAATCCAATCCATGATAGTGCATAGGTCACAGACAAGATGGATTTTAGGTCGAAAAGAAAAAGACCTCCAAAATCCTGCAAAGACTGTCTATGTTCTGCTCGGTTTCCAACAAAGTTATGCAGCAAGGAATGAAGAAAAATAAGATTAATGTTAAACATTAGATTGATCAAAGTGGGAGATGAGTTGAGAAAAGATTTCCGGTAAAACCAAAATATTGTTTCGAGGTATTAGACACAAAATCCAAAATTAATCAAGACAAAATTAATCAACAACATTCTTAATTGTTTTTCTCTCTTTCTTAACAACTTTAATTTTCTTCTGGAATATCCAAACTAGGATTTTAACCTTCACAACTGCCTCTGTGTTGCTTTTTTCGTTCTAAAAATGTGAAAATTACATGTTTTTCATAAAAATACAAAAATCTCTTGGCTGTACAAAGGCCTTGGTATTTCGAGATCCTAACAACACCAGAGCTTGGAATTGCAATTTGTACATGTTTATACCTTCACTCTAAGATGGTAGTAATGTAGTAGTAACCTAAACTTGAATCTACTCCCTTATGAAAATAATTGAGTTTTCATTCAAAAAATTACAGTTAGTACTAGGGTTTGTACAAAACAAAGAGGCTTTTGGGAAAATACACAAAACAAAATTATATTTAAGAAAGGTACTTTAGGAGACATCATTGAGGCTGAATATGTTTCTAGATGGCTCTACCAAAGTCACGAAATTTGAAGTCCGTAATTTGGAAAGGAAATATTCTCTCCCTTATAAAAGTTGACATAAAGACATCAGAAAAGATTTAAAAGCACAACATTGAAGGCTGATCTAAAACTATGCTGACTTTTGTGCTAATAGCTTTTGTTTGCAATGACAGCCATCACTAGTAGATTGCTTTGATACTGAGGAAAACTGTGACGATTCAGAGACATGCTCAGATTTGAATGCATCACAGCTCTGACAGATAATTTGAGTAGTTGAACTGGGAGAAGTTGTTAAATTGGCCCCATCGACTGTGCGCCACAATGGCTTCTGCTATTGTTGACTTTGTTGCTAACTGGCGGATGCTGAAATTCAAACAATAACCAAAGTCACTTGTACTTATTTTAAACTCCAGCATCCTACAGAAGAAACTTATATCCACAAACACACAGCAGTACTTTTGCTATTTAATGTTCATTTTCAACTCATTTACGTTGAACTAAGGAGTTGGATCTTGCAAAAATAGTAATATTATGTTTTGAGGCCAAGTCTCACACATATCCATCATTTTAAATGCTGTTTTAATATGTTTTAATATTGTTGGTCTTAAAAACTAAGTGGAAGTGGTAAGGTTATTATCATTACGAGAAATAGATTCACATTCTAAACAGAGTATTTCTTGCTGCTATTCTGCTTCCAGGGAAATTCTCCACCCACGTAGACAAGCTTCTCGTCACCATCTCAGAAATTACACCTTTTATAAAGACTAAAAAAGCTACTCTGTATAAAACAGTAAATGTAGAGATTGAAAATAATATAAAAAAAATTCTAAGGGTTTATCTCGGTATTGTTGAGTTAGTTTAAAAAGGCACATGCGTTCAAGGATCTTCTATTTTCGAGACCCAAAATTCCAAACTGATTTAAAACAGGAAATGTTTAGCCACAAAAAAATTTTAGCAAGAAAATAAATACATTCCCAGCAATAAACTTGAATATGATTATATGTAGTTTTAACAACTTGTGCACTAATGATGACCTTTATCTTTTCAGGTAAACCACTTTCAATATTGCTTTCTGCAAACCTACAGATTGTCTATTTCAAAATGCAATAATTTCTTTACTTATGTATTATTTTGGATTTATTGCTTACTTGTTGTCCATATGTTTACAAAAAGGTATAGCTCCAAAATCAAAAGCAGAACTTTAATCTTAAAATGTCACCAAAACAGCCACATGAGATCGAATCAAAAGGTTTCTTAAATTAAAACAAACCTGTATTAGTGAGGCATTACTTGTAAGAGGAAAATGAAATGGCATACTTATATTCTAGTGGGATACTTGGGAATACTACATGAGAAGGTTTTTCATTCTGTCTTTCAGGGTTTGTGTTTAATCTAATGTTTGTTTTTTATTTTTCATCTCGAGTTAAATGGGAAAAAAAATCATTAACAGAAAAAAAAGAGCCATTAAATTTAATTTCCTTTCTGCTTCCATATAGATAATGGGATAAAATGAGTCGACATGTTGAGACAGTGCATCAGTGTTTGTTGCTTCTTCCTGCTGTGAGAGTGACTGTTCCCCGTTCGAGGCTGCCGGTAAGCTTATTATTCCCAATGATTGTAAATGATGATAGAGAAACAGCGCAGGTGTTTGCCTAAAGACCATCTGCTGCGATGGCTTTGAGACAACAGAAGCATTATGTCTGCAAGAATGTCTCCGAAGATAATTGGAGTTTGATCTGAATGAATGGAGTATTATTGGCAGTATGATGAGGAATGGAAAAAAAACAGTTGATAGCATGCATTTATAGTGTAACAAAATAATTGAGATTGGGTGAACATTTAGTCCAGTTTCAGGCTCAATCAAAACAAAACAAAAGAAAGTGGGAAAAAAATTATTAGGGATTCATCTATATGATAAAGCCTTCTCTATTCACACACACACACACAAATGGCAACGACCTGGAAATGAGGATTAGTATAAGCCCAGTTATATGTGTTGGGCCAAAAGAGATAAGTTAAACCTTAGCTCATGTTAATGCCAACCTACACATTTCATAAAAGAAGTACTGCTTGAAATCAAGTCTCCCTTCACTAAGATGCCTCTATATTAAATGTACTGATTGATAAACAGAATTCACCTGTGTGTATTTCAATCATTGCTAGTGATCGTTAGTGCACAAACAACATTATGAAAACCAATGAACACACCAAACAGTGAGTAATAAACTTGTGGAGAAGTTTGATCATTACTGTGTGAAACCATATTCAGAGCTTTGGACATCTCACAGAGCATTCTGAGCATTCTCTGAAAATAAAAACAATCTCACATATACGTAAACTTACCAAAGCATGGTCAACCTACTAAACTGTTAAGCCATGCATGGAAGGCAAGCCGAGGGGCCTAGAGTAACTGTGGAGAAACTGGAGAGTTTGACATTTTTAGCGGGAGGAAGACGAATTATTCATGCACTCCACAAACCTGCCCTTTAACAACTGTGGTTCTTAGAAAGTCACCATTAAAAATAAAAACCCTGTCCTAGTTTTTCCTGCACTTCACAATTGTGTACTGCTTTTTTTGGCATAACCAAGATTGATCAAATTGGACGACAAAAAAAGGACTCCACGCACATTAGTTTTAATTTCCTAATCAGTTAATTTGAAAGGAAAATAATTTATTGTGAGATGGGTAGTTGTGCAGATCATTGGTGTAATGCAGTGTATGAATGACTGTCTGTTGATTGAAGTTAATTTTGTAACAAGATGTTGTGAAAATGAAGTTGTCAGAAAAACTTACAGATTGCAGCAACTACCAACATTCTGGCTAAAGATTTTTATAATCAGACATTGCATGAAAGAGGAGATGGATGGTCTTGTTGACTTTCTGAAGGGGATTCCTTTCCTTAACAAAATGAAAAGGCAGAAAGAAATTAATCCTGGTAAACTATCAATTTTTAAAAAGTCAAATTGGTTTTTCCTTTCCATGTTTGGTGACAAAAAAATATATTCCACAGACATAAATCCATTAAAACAGTATTAACAACGCATTAACACACAACCAAGTATCGACATAATGATAAATCTAACTCTTTATCACAAGAAGAGTCAGTGGAACAGTGACAGCAAAGAGTGGAAATACTCTCAATCCTAAGAAAGAGTTCGATTCAAAGTTCAATGGTATATTAAACTTGTTCAGCTGCTTGTTTTTTTTTTGTCTGTAACAAACATCGAATGAAGCTACAAGAATTCTGGCAGCAGGCTCATTTGTGCCGGAACCAACCAGTTCAATATCCCGTTAAATTACTGCTGCTCGGCCTCCCTGGCTCAGAGGCTTGCTAATGCACTTCCCCACACATAATTCAGTCTACAGCGCTTATAGCAGATCATCATCAGAAACCTTACAGCAAAGTCCTTGCTATAAACAAGCAGAAAAAGACGTAAAAAACTGTTTGTTAGTTTTTTTGAGTTTCTAACAGGTCTTAACACAGCAATGTGAGGTAAACATACAAAAGAAAAAAAGAGAGTAATGTTTCATTGACAAATAACCTTAGAGGTCTAATTTTCAGACTATATTGATCCAGCCACAAACCAATTTTCGTAGCAGACCTACACCAACACTGAAGCACATATACAATTTCTATCACTTGACTAATTTCTGGTGCAGTTCCTCAGTTGTCCAAAATATCACCATCCATTCTGCTTACAATGGCCTCAAATTTGCCTCTGACTCCATAGATGCATGTTCTGAAACTGACAATTGGTTGGATCTGTTAATAAAAAAAACAGACTTCTCCTCCAGAAAGAGACAAAAACATACACAAAAGCCTTTCTTTTCTTTCAGTGTGTAAGCATAAACAAGGACATTGTAGCACTACTGAATATTTTCTGCTAGCTGCTAAAATAACTACTGAATATTAAAACAGAATGCTACATTAGATATGAAGGTTTAAAACACATGGTTAAAAGAGAAAAAACATGCTACTAGTGCTGCAAAGATACCCTCCCATCTTATGCTTAAACCTAAAAAAGTTTTCCAAAAACAACTATTAAGCCAATCAGTGCATATATGAGCACACTATAAATCTGGCAATACAAAGTCTGAGCCTTGCTACAATACCGGGAGTGATGCATTCAAGTTCATTACATAGGGCCGTAATTTTAAGAACTCTCACTACAAATATACTTTAAATGCTTAATTGAGGCACCATTGGCCTCTTTTAAATATTAGGGAGAAATAAAAGTGAAAGACATGAAGCAAAAAGGAATTGAACCATATGACTTCTTATGTCATGTGGGGGACGTGGCACTCTCACTGTTTTTTTTCCTTGCACCTTTCCACAAAGGACAGATTTTTGGAGTGTAGAGCTACTTTTGACAAATTCTCCCTCCTGGCATATAAATCCTCTATCACTCTCCAACCTCCTGGCAGCATTTCTGATTTATGATCTCCTTTCCCAACCTGTCAGTTTTGGTGGATGACCATATTTTGATAGGTTTATAGTTATACTATAAGTTTTCCATTTTTTAGATTATGAATCGAACGGTGGTCCTTGACATAATATCTTGTTTTATACCATAATCCTGTTGTAAACACCACAGGGTTTCTTCAGAACCATCTGTTGTATTTACGGCTCTTTAACACATTTTTACACTACCATTTTTAGAGTCCTTAAAGACTTGAAAACCATGATCATGTTTTTCCACTTCCTTATTATTGCCGCTAATTATTATTATTGTTGATGAAATGTCAACATTTCAAAATACGACCTTTTTAAGGCACTGTAGACATCTTTCATTCATCTTTCAAAGTCCACATGTTTAAGTCATAATTTTGAATGGTGAATTTGAAAATTTGCACTTTTAAGAACTTATATCAGGAAGGTATAAAAATACATGCTGGGGAACCTCATGGATCCAAATGCCATTATCTATTTTTAAACACGCATCATTTTTGGTAAGTTATTACAACAAAATCTTGTCTGGATTCAGGCAAAAGAAAACAAGAATTTAAATTTTTCCTGCTGCTTTTAATGTTTGCAGAAAACATGTAAAAATTTGAATGAAACTGACTCGCAAAAATCTTTTTGTCATTAAATAATTCAGATTTTTCTAGCATCAAACTATGATGAACATGTTACCTCTGGGCTTGTTTTAGTTCAAAAAACCTGCTCTGACACAGTATGAGTTCAATAGCTTTAGTAATTCACCATTAAAGCGGTGCTTTTCCAAATAGTAGCTCAATGGGGCACCGACTATGAAAGGTCATCTAATCCACTGTTTCTGCTTCATTTGAGATTCTTGTCATTAACTGTATATTTTTAGTATCTGCTCTTCATATTGGTGTCAAAAGGCGGCAAAGGAAACCTAGTAATCAAGCATCACTGGAGCTCAGCTGGTCATCAGGTATTCAAGGCCACACTTACCCATCTGCTTAGACACATAAGTTTAGTCATTCCCTTTATAAAGAAGATGACTCAGGGGTAATATGAAGCAATGCTTGAATCAGAATAAAAAACATAAAAATTGTATCAGGATGGGGATTGGTACTGTTCGGAGTAAAACTGAAAAAGGTATTCCTTAAGATTAAAAAATAAAATACGTGAAGATTTGAGATTACCAGGGGAGCTGCCAAGGAGTTAATCAGCTCTGAAATACAACCAGCTGCACACTTTCAGCTAAAACCTCGGTGGTACAAAGCCCCCGATTTGAAGAGTACTGTACATGTTTTTGAACAAAACGTTGCCATTGTTTCAGCTGTCAGTCAAATGAGAGACTGTAACTGAAGCGGAACATTTTATAAGGCTAATTAAAGGAGCAACAATCTGAGGGAGGAAATTTCAAAAATCATGTATATATATATCCATTCTACTCCAATAGTCTCGAAGATGTCCACTCATTTATTCTAGGTATAATATAATGTATGCACATTTGACTTAAAAACCTTAAGATCTGGAGTCTTTAAAGTGATTAGTTCCACTTTCTTATTTCATAATGTGCGATAATAAATTTGCATACTGTATATCTTGACTCCTTTCAAAGACCCTTAAAATCCTTGTTATCCGAAAGCATGATAAAGTGCAGTGATTGAATTAGGGCCCACTACAAGTAATTCATTTGCATAAACTGAAATTCTTGCGAACATATAAGTAAATTAATCTTTTTCATTAGTAGTAAATAAAATATTCGTTTTCAAACTGAGCAGGCAGAGCTGAGCTTGTGTCCGAACATTAGTGCAACACAGTGGCCTTGATGTAGATGGTAAAGATGTGTAAAAAGCCTTAAAATTACTAAATATTTTGTTCGGTACCATGATCTCTAACAAAACAGATGGGAAGATCGTTGACATCCGGACTTGTTGGTCTATAATCAAGTACAACACTTCACAAATCACAAATCACTTAGATAGTTTTTTTCATATGATTTAAGTCTGAAAATTAGACAGTCAATAAAGAAGGCTGATTTGTCCGCAGAACATTTTGCGTCTATTTATCAATGTACCTTGAATCATTATCCGGATGAAATAACCAGTCAAGGCACTTTTATCCGTTTTTTCAGTAAGCCACAAGATTTTTATTTCAAAAGCTAAAGAATGCATAACTGGAACTCTAATAAGGTTGTAATGGCATATGTTTTTGACTACCCCATTTTGAAGTGTCCCATAATTTTTATAAACTAAGGAGTTGCGCATTACTTAAAAAAAAGCCTTTTGTAGAGTATAAGGAAATTAGGTATTTCTACTGTGTGTTTGTTGTGGCTGCCTTTTATGTTCACTAAAGGGGGTCCATAAGATCACCTGATGTGCTGGGGCTCGTTATCCACAGGTGTGTCTCCACACACCGGCAAATCATCAGGGCTGTTAACTGCAGCTTAAGAAGAGCTAGTCACCTTGATAACCTCAAGCCTAGCTGTGATTCTCCTTGTTTTTTATCCTTGTTCCCACAAGTAACACCTCCTTCATTTCTTCAAAGATTTTCCTGTGTCTAACGGTTGCTCAGATAGCTTAGGATGATCCTCTGTGGAAGGTTCTACACTGTTACCTTTTGAAGCTAAAACATAAAAGATCGCATTCCAGGATTTGCAGCTGCTCCTCTTCCTAATTTCATAGTTTCAACATGATTTGTACAACTTGTCCACCCCATCTAGGCAGCTATTTCCCATTGATTTCTACAGCTCCTTGAAAATCCATCTCCGCAGCGAAATAGCCTACAACCCTTGATGCTGGAATCCAGTTGCCTCATCCTGACAGTTTCACTCTTCCTCCTCGATAAGAACTTAGCCACCATCATCCTCCGGTTACCTCGACCAACCTGTATTATCTCACAGAGCATGCTGTCCCCCTGTTGTAGCGCAGTCTGGAACACTTTATCGGTGCACCTTTCATTACTCGTTGTCAATATACGAATTGACACACCTAAAACCGATTGTAAGGACTATCAAAGGTTCTGGAACCAGCCATTTTTTTTTAACAGTGATTAGTCTTAAACAATAAGCTGATCTATGTTTTATAAAAAGAAATAGTTGAACTTAAAAAGAAAAATGTTAGGGCTTTTTACGCATCTTTACTAAGAGCTGAAAGGTGCTATATGCGTTACTTTAGTTCGGACAGACAAACAGTAATAAAATTGTTTAAATGTCAACAATATTTAAATTTGGTCAGATAAAAAAATATGAACAATAGGGTTTATAATAAAGTTTTAATGAAGTCTAATGCAAGTTTCATGGTTTCAGGTGTTTTGTAAAAATAGCTACTCAAACTTTAATACATAATAATTTCATACGTCAGATGTGGATAAATGAATATTTTGGTGTTTTAGAGGGCTGGAACAAAGCTGGCCCATAGGTCTTAGTTAATAGGGAATGAAGACATTCTGCTCTGTTAGAGGTCGAATACATTTAAAGGCTTTCTGTCTTTATAGTTAGTCTAAGCAAAATCAATGAGTTAGTTAAAAAAAACAAAAAACATTTCAAGTATAAATCCTCTGAGCTCAAACTAAGCAATATTCCTGGGAAAAAAAGCTTTTCCATGTGGAAAAAAATGTGCAAGGGGCTTAAGTTACTGTTTTGTGCATTCAGAGTAGTAAATAAAATTAGTGGAGATGAACTGGACCAATACAAGTGGATTCGTTTATCACAATCTGCTGATTATGCAGAGTGAATTAGGTATGAGAGGCAAAACGAAAGGAGGGACACATAAATGCACACACCGCTGTTTCAGACATCAATGTGCCGGTCAAAGCTATTAACATTCCTTACAAGAGAAAAAAACAGCTCTTCCACATACCAAGACGTAAACTTATAAAAGTCTCCTTCTCAATCTTTAGCACTGTTTATGCGACATGAACAGTTTTCATTATACTGCAGACCATTTTAAAGTAGTGAAACGTAGTTTGGTTTTTAAATTGTTTTTCTGAAGTCTCCATTAGGCAGGCCATAAGTGCAGCGAGAGTCACATATTGGGACTAAGAGGTCTAAATCTGCGGGGAGCTGATAGAGCAGATGACTGGTCTCACTGACTCCCTCATAACGTTTCTGCTATTTCAGCTATAAGATCTAAAAGGTTGAACTAAAAAAAAAAAAGGTAAAAAAATATTTATGATACATTTTACTCAAAATAACCAACTTTCTCACAATCATAATGATACTTTTTAGTTCTAAAATATCTGTGGGCCATATGCAAGATTAAACCCAATTTACCTGAACTAGGAGACCCATAAAACAAGTAGTTAAAGATAAAGTTATAATTTGCATTTCCTAGAAACGCCACAGCCTTTCAGTTTTGTACGGCTTTACTGGTCCTCAGGGCAGTCATTGGCGGCAAGGAAAAGACAAACTAATTTAGCAACCAGCTGTTAAACGCAGTCAACCATTTATCAGCTAAAGACGTGGAAAAAGCTAACATAGTGATAATGAATGTAATGCATTTCTTTTGTTCTGCTGTACTGAAGGAAGAAATCACTATAAGAAGGGTTGCACTGAACTTATTTCAGACAAAAGATGGTATGTAATATGTATTTGTGAGCGTGTCCAAATGTTTTCCATTGGGATACAGTTTTGTTGATTTCCTTTAATAAATAAACAAGGTAAATTGTTAGTAAAGGCTTTTAATTAAATCTTATTGCTTCCCAGAGATACAACAATATTAGCCATTGCTATGTGAACATTTCCTGTAAAAAAAACTGAAAATGTCAATTCATGTGCATAACCTGTAATTCTGTTCATGGTCCCCCTCAGCCCCAGCCAATTGACTTAATTACGTTTGCCCGTTCATTGCTTCACTAATTATTCCTTGCAGCACATGATACATAAAGCCAAATAAAACTTTTCCCACTATGGCACTTTCTCTTTTTCTCTCTCTTTTTTAAATACTATGTTATTAGCAACCAGGAGATACAAATGTGAGGTACAAGACAAAACAAGGGTAAAAAAGCAACCAAAGTCTAAAGTGATTAAATTAAAGACAGAACTTTAAGGAAATGTAAGGACTTCAATTAAATGTTTATACAGTTAAGATAATCTTGAACAAAGGAAGTAAAATAAAGAGTGCTTTAAAACTTGTACAGTATTAAGATGCTTCTTTACATACCAGATACAAACTAAATGCTGCAGCATTAAAGAGACAACATGAAGCCACACAGCAGTCCTTTAAATACACATTTTTTGCTGGATCAAGATTACTAACACATCAGTCCCACACATAATTTAACTTTGTGAAAAGACAGTTCTCTATTTAAAATATCCGAGACATTGAAGTTTGTGTGATTAGTGTTCAGTGTTGTTTCAGGAGATTAAACCGACAGATTGAAACAGAAAGGTTTATGCATGAAGACTCACTCACCTGGGGTGTCATTCCATGGCAAAGATACATGATGGGAATGTTATCCATGTCCGGTCCCTGATCCAGACACAAGTCATCTCTAAAGCTGTTCTTTAACTGGAAAAACAAAGAAAAGCAGAATAAAGCAAACAGGAAAGGGGAAAATGTAAAAAAAAGACAGTATTATGGAGGAGAACAACCACTACACATTTTTTCCCCAGGTTTAGGTTTGATTTTATTAGAATGTGTTGTTAAGCACCTTTTTAAATATATGTTTTTTTGAGTTATAATCAAAATAGAAGCCATATGAATCGGGACTTCAAATTAGGTGAAGTCTTTTCTTACACCCTACCAGACTTTAATCTGAATTTAAAGTAGGTTTTCCTTAGTACACTAAATGTGAATACAATACATATGGTAGCAAATTAATATACTTTGCATCGCTATATAAAAACAGAAAAAAATAATTTCCTGTTGCTTAACTAACACTTTGAAATTTGTAGCTGCCCACAAGCCAAATGTCTTGTGGAGTTTTTTTTTTTGTTATTAGATAGAGGGAAAAAAAAGAGGTCCAGCTAAACTGACAAAAATGCTGTTTGCAGATATCAGGTTAACTAAAACTCGGGAACAATTACATATGTAACGAAAAATACAGTTTGTAGTACGTCAGATAATAGAATACAGTATAACAGAAAATAATAGAAAAGTTCCCACAATAGAGAACACTATAAATTCATGTGTAAATCTTAAAAAAAAAAAAAGTCAACTTAGATGCGGTTTCAGAAAATACAGTATTATTTTTTATAATAATATCTTAAGTTGGCTGGAAGTTATGCCTTTAATAAATAACCTGCTGTTCTGTAGAGAAACATGATCTATGTGTTTAGATCTAAAGAGAATGAGATTGTGTGTACATTTATATGTGTGTTGTCTCATTGGGAACATTATTAATTTCTAAATGATGTCTGGTGCACATAGACAATCAGTCATTACGTAATTTGCTATATAAAGCACAGAAACAGGGGAGCTTCCCACAGGACTAATCGTTCAGACCTGTCCTGAGGTTACAGTTATTTAAAATTATAGGGTTGTTTCAAGCTCTTTATGTCAACATTTCTCAGTTTTCCTGAGTTTTCTGAGACTTTTTCACAATTTGTTTTATGGATGGATAGGTGGATGAATGGACAGATCAATTCCTTAACAAGATATGCAATTTTCCTTTGCAATAAATACACCACAAGCTGAATGTACTGAAATTGCAACTATTTTGTGGAACATAAACCCAGAGTGATATAAACACACTGTATACAGACCCAAAAATAGGATAACTACCCTCATGTAAATGTAACACAAAACATTTGTGTAAAGATGTTATTGTATTCTTTCTAATCAGACTAGAAAAAACTGCCTCTAGTGCAATCATTGTGTGTTCTGTCCTCTGATGTTTATAGAAAATAATTAATCCATTAGAAAAGACTGATGGACTACAAGGCTTTAAGTGGGTGGCTTGTATGGGAATAAATGGAATCCGTGTAGGATAATTACTGTGTACCAGGAGAAAGTCAAGCAGACACTTTCAACTAACCTTCACATTTTCATGGCACTTACAGCATACAAAAAGAAAAATAATCCTCAAAACAGCCTGCAGTTCAATATTTTTGGTTGTATGCGAAAAAAGATAATAACCAAACTGATCAAAATATACAAGTAACCAGAGCAAACCTTCAGACATCCTTTGTTTTTGTTATAATTTTTTTATAGCTCATCTGTTATTCCTTTGTTTTGTTTGCATTACATGTCCATCCACTAGGGGCACTGTTACGTAGGAGCATATGTTTATGGGTTTGTACTTTTCTTCGTGCTCTGTGGAGTGCGTTTCGGGCGCAATTCTTGGCGGAATACAGTTGATCAAAAAAACAAGTTATTTTTACTGACTAACATGATCTGTTTTTATTTTGGACCTCAGCATATTAAATGTTTTACTTTACAGATGGTATCATATTTACAGATCTATGCTGATTCCTTAATCAAGTTTACGTTTTATCTAAGTGATAGAGGCTTTTGAAAACAAACAAGAAAAAAACTAAATATGTAAAAAGTGAACAGTGATGTAAAATAATAAATAACCCAACTAGACATTAGGGTACAACAAACAAACAAACAAACAAAACAAACACAAAAACAATGGGCAAGAAGGATAAGATTCTGTTACTCTCTTTTTTTGTCTTGCTTTGTCCTGTTGTAGTACATGTTTCTGGTTCTACGAGTTAAAACGATGAGATAGCTGTCATGAACAAGGTTTGAGGAAGAAAAGGCCCGTGATTAGACAAAACAATGCCCTAAGGTGGAGCTAAAAAGGCAGATTTTTCTAAACATAAAAAAATGAATAAAATAATAATCATAGCAAAACTTTACTTGCCCAGATTTAGTTATAAGATGCTCATTTGCTAGGGAGCATACGTTGCTATAAAATCTGAAATTGCCATTCTTATTCCCATACACACCAACGAGTCATTGCTTAAACCCTGTTTAAATTATTTGAGATTTATGTTTTGGAGGAGGTTTCTATGTTTCCCTAGAAACTTTGACATGATGCAAATCAGCTGTTCCACCACAACTACAATGTGCTTCTCTTGAGGCTTTGTTTTGTGGCTTAAAACATGTTTAATTGCTATTAAAGGGTCAAATATCTGCACACCTATTACACACCACTGAACTGCAGATATGGGGCCAAATTCTGAGCTTTTAATCTGAATGTTGCAGATAAAATTAAACATCAAACCAGGCAATACTTATTTAAATCTACTATTGTCCAATTTTGGGGAACCTGTGTAAGATTGTAGCTTCTCAGGTAGCATCTTTCCAAACATTTTCTCCAAACCTTTGACTTACTGCAAAATCTCAAAATCTTATTTGTATGCTTTTTAACATTTCTTTTACACCTTTATACATACAAAACCAAAAGTAACTGATAAAAAGTTGTAAAAATTAAAATATGTTTGCTGTGAAGCTCTTATTTACATCCTAAGAATTGTAAACACTTTGTTGCATCTGTCTTAATGCTGTCATTCATGTGACCTTTTAAAAGTGATGATTTGCATACAAATGCCTGCCTAGTCCTTCTAATCTTTGGTCTGACCTTTCATATTCCTCATAAAAGGACAGCAGGATATTCACACAGATTATGCTATGAATCAAATGTCTATTAAGTCAGATCCCCTAAGTGCCATATTCTGAGTTTGTGATGAGTGGGTGGGTTGAAAGACATTTTTTGATTTTTTTACAAATAACTTTTCTATATAGAGATATTTATCCCCCTTCTCTAGAGCAGTTAAGATCACAATTTCATTTCTGCTTCAAATTACGACCGGCATCCCGTGGTCTCTCTGGGGTTCTCTGCAATCACATTACATATGGTCCAGCAGGGGTTTCAGAGTAGTGCTGACGCGTTTGAGGGCTGATCTGAGCTTTCTGTTTCATAATATTTCATGTTGCTGTCACATATCTAGAAGCAATTCACAATAATCTGATAAATTATTGATCCCCTGAGGGATTGCTGCTTCTGCCCCATTTCATACTGATGTCAGAAGAGACGTCTGTGCGCACACACACACACACACACACACACACACACACACACACACACACACACACACACACACACACACACACACACACACACACACACACACACACACACACACAGAGCTGTAGCCCAGGGGAGGCTGGTAAAACAGGGTCAATAAGCCTTAAAGCAAATGCTTAACGTAGACTTCTGCTCCCAAAGTTCCTCCAAAACACATTCCTGTGGGCAACACTGACAGATATAAATGCAAAAACAGACTAATCTTGTTTGAAATGATGATTGTTTAGAAATTCTTGTGGTAGCAACCTCTCTACAAAGACCAATATAATTCTCACACAATCATCAAGTTTACTTGACGATAAAAGTATCGGCAAGTAAACTTATTTGATTATTAATTTTTCTTCCAGATAGTGGAATTGTATAGTGATTCTAAAATGAATATTGAATATGTCTTGGCCAGAAAAGAAAATACACTTGTGGCAACATGTTCAACAATTATCCAAAGTGATCACATTTGCACAACTCCAACAAACATATCTATATTATACAACTCCTTTTAAAATGCCAATTCCACCAGTACTCCTAATCTAAGCTCAGCCTCTGGTCGTGTACTGCAGATATGTAACACCAAAGCCAGGAATAAACCGTAGCAAAGCTCAATATTCAATTAAAGCAGAATGTTATGTACACATATAAAAAGATAGCTAATTTACTTGCCTTCTCTGTCTGAAGTAAATCAGACTAAGCATTTTCTGCTTTACATAGAATAGTATGTCCACATTTATTTGTATTTGAAAAATGTTAACATAACAAAGGCCTGCAAGGATGAAGCCAAACTTTCTCAAAGCGCAAGGTCTAATTGCACAAGTTAAGCCGAGTCTGTCTACTTTCACCAGCAGCACAAAATAATGCTGGAGCTCCTGTTCCAGCTTCTCACCTGGCCAGGTGCAATCACTTGGCAGTAACGAGCTGGACCAGTATAAGAGGAGCGGTGGATCAGTATTAGTTGATTATAGTAACTGCTTGCTCACAGTGCCAGCTCTTAGTGCTTACTAGTTTTTCTTATTCTCTATTTTTTTGTAGTTAAGTTATTCTAGTCTCCAGTTGCCTTTGTTCTCCAGTTATTTATTTGTTCTCCTAATCACTAGCTTTTTGTTGTTGCTCCCCTTTATTTGATACTTTACCTTTACCCCTTTTTATCGTCTCATGTGCTCCATCCAGGTTCCCATAATCTCAGTGACCATACCGCCTCAAGATTCTAACCGGTCATCACAATCCTCTGGTTTCTCCGCTCCACTTGTTACGCTGGGTCTGTTCACTCCAGCCTCCACCATGTGTCGTGCTCTCCCCCTGGACAACCTGCCTGTACTGAAAAGACTCAAAATTCACTCCTCCTTGCGTTTCCACCATCCACCATAAAAGTAAGAACGTTCCAATTATTCATCATGCTCCGCCCGCATCACCTCACCCGTTCAGCTAACCCCTCAGTGGTCTCCGGTCTCCCACATCGTTCCTGCCTCCCTCTGAGTTTCTCGCTGAACTGTTCATTGTCTGCTGTGTCTGGATTCCCGCTGCCGATCATCTCTGGTTCCCCTTCGTTGTCTGTTGCCGCTGATCAACTCTGGCTTCCAAGAAAACAATCCTACTCTTTAAATAAACCTCATAATTGTACTCCTGAGAGTCCTCGTTTATATTTGGGTCAGAAGCTTAAACAACATGACAGCATACTCAGGCCAAGCAGACCCACAAGAGGCTCTCAGGAGGGTTATCACAGATCAGTCCACCATGGTCCATTCCTACGAAACCGTCCTCCGATCCCTCTGCGAACAGCAAGCTACAACTAATAAGATTCTTGACAACATTACTCACCTTCTCAAAAACTGGATTCCCAGATCCTCCGACCTCGGTCCTCCTCCTTACGAGGGCGCCACAGCTTCCCTTCCCCCGTCACCTCCACTTCCGCATTGCTCACTTCCGATTGCGGTTTCCCGGGGCGTCTCACTTCCTGTTCCCGGAACGCTACTCTGGGGTGGCTGGCGGTTGCGAAGGGTTTATTATGCATTGCTTGTTGGTTTTTGCTCACTCCACACAGTCCTTTCCCTATGGTGCCAGAATTGCGTTTTTTATCGGCCAGCTGTCCGGTAAGGCGTTTAAATGGGCTGAATCTAGGTTCCACCGTTACCCAGAGTTTAGTCTCACCTACCAAGAATTCAAGGACGAGTTTATGGAGGTTTTTGGGCATGAGACCGATTATTTAACGTTGTCCCACAAAATTCAGAAAATTAAACAGGGCTCTAAAACGAGTTTGCCGAGTTTGACATAGGATTTCACATTATAGCGACACGCTTAGAATGGGACCCTTGATACCTAAAGAGTACATTTTTTCTAGCCCTTAATGAATCATTGCAATATGAATTAGCCTTGTTTGATGAGCCTGCAACTCTGGACAAGTTCATCTTGTTAGCTGCCCGAGTTGATGGTCGTCTGAGGGAAAAGGACTGTTCAAGAACTTTTCACAGAGCGTCTGTAAGCCGAGCCCACCGTTGCCGCCCAGCCTCTGTCCACTCCCGCCAATAATCCTGTTAACCAAGTTCCAGCAGAGCCCCACAGGTCATCTCACCCGGGCCCGAACCCATGCAGGTCGGGCGAACCCGTCTCAATCCAGAGGAGCTGCATCGGAGGATGCAGTCCCGGGAGTGCCTTTACTGCGGTACTCGCGGCCATTTCATCGCCAAATGTCCTTCATTAAAAGGACATTAAAAGTCTCAGCTCCCCGATCGTGTCCGAAAACGAGGCCACAGACGGACCAATCAATCAATACTGACCAGCCTAGCCTTCTCCTTCCCTCCACCATTAAAAACAACCTCAACACCTTTAACCTCTCCTCCCTGATCGATTCTGGTTGCGAAGAATCATTGATTGCCCAAGCCCTCGTAGAACAGCTTCAGATCCTCATTTCACCTCTCAAAGTTCCCCTTCATGTTGCTGCGCTAGATGGTCATCCTCTTCAATCACTCACGTTACCAACCCTCTGGAACTAATAATCACTGGTAACCACACTGAGCTCAGGTCATTTTTTGTTTTCTCCTTCTCACAACCCAAAATCATCCTAGGTTTTGACTGGCTCATGTCCCACCATAGACTGGTCCAAACAAACCATTACCTCTTGGTCATCTCACTGCCTCTCCTCCTGTCTCCAGGCTGCCGTTCCTCCAAGCCCGCTCCAAGAGGACCTTTCCATCGATTCCGAGGACCTCAACAACATCCTCGATGATTACCTGGCTCTCATGCAGGCCTTCAGCAAGAGCAAGACCTGCTCACTACCACCACACCGACCATACAAATGCGAGATTGACCTTCTCTACGGAGCCCCTCTCCCCACTAGTCGCCTGTTCAAAATCTCCCAGAAGGAACGGGAATCGATGGAAATTTATATTAACAAGTCCCTCGCCGTTGGCATAATCTGGTCTTCCTCATCTCCCCTCGGGGCAGCCTTCTTCTACGCCACTACAAAGGATGGTTCGCTCCGACCCTGCATCAACTACAGAAGGCTAAACAATATAACCGTCAAAAACAGGTACCCCTTACCTCTCATCACAGCTGCCTTCAAGTCTCTACATAAAGTCACAGTCCTCACAAAACTGGATCTTCGCAACGCATACCACCTAGTTTGTATACACCAGGGGGATGAGTGGAAAACCGCCTTCAAAACACCCGTTGGTCACTTTGAATACCTGGTTATTCCTTTTGGTCTCTGCAATGCCCCCGTCCATCTTCCAAGCACTCATTAATGACGTCCTCCACGATTTTTTGAATATCTTTGTTTTTGTTTATCTTGATGACATCGTTATTTTTTCTCCAACCCTTACAGAACACACGTCCCTCATCCGTCAAGTCCTCCAACGTTTGCTCCACAACCGTCTGTAGTATATAAAAGCTGAAAAATATGAATTTCACTAAGCTTCCAACACCTTCCTTGGGTACATCTTCAAGGGGGGGCAGATCCGAGCTGATCCCACCAAGGTCAAAGCCGTCACCGAATGGCCCACTCCCGACTCCAGATGACAGCTTCAACATTTCCAGGGTTTTGTCAATTTTTACCGCTGATTCATCCGAAACTAGTCAAACAGTTTCTCCATTAACTGCACTTACCTCCATAAAAAGACCCTTCACCTGGACTTCCGATGCCGACGAAGCCTTCCATAAACTCAAGACCCTGTTCTCCCAAGCCCCCGTTCTCGTGCAACCAGACTCTTCTAAACACTTTCTGCTTGAGGTGGACGCCTCTGAAGTGGGTGTTGAAGCCCTCCTCTTCCAGAGGTCAGAGGACGACAACAAACTGCACCCCTGTGCATTTTTCTCCAGTCATCTTTGTCCAGCTGAAAGAAATTAAGATGTGGGAGACCGCAAACTCCTCGCCATCAAACTCGCCCTGGAAGAATGGCATCATTGGCTGGAGGGTGCTAATCATCCCGTGCTGTCTGGACAGATCATCGAAATTTAGAATACATAAAATCTGCCAAATGTCTCAACCCTCGACAATCTCGCTGGTCTTTGTTCTTCTCACGCTTTAACCTTTCTATCTCCTACGGACCCGGTTCAAAGAATCTCAAGCCTGACACTCTCTCCGGCCAGTTTTCCCCGGATGAATCAATTTCTTAATCCGCTCCCATCCTTCCCCCTGAATGTGTGGTTGGTTCTATTTCCTGGGAGATCGAGGGTGTTGTACAGAACACTCTCCAACACAAACCTGATCCTCGGACACCCCCCCAGAAGACAATTTATGTACCTTCCCCAGTTTGCTCTTGAGTCATCCACTGGTTTCACACTGCACGTTTCTTCTGTCACCCTGGTTCCAGTCTGACTATAGCATTAATTTCCCATAGGTTCTGGTGGCCTAACCTCCACAAAGATGTTTGCAGCTATGTTCAAGCCTGCCCCATTTGCTCCAGAGAAAAGGCCTGCAATAAGCCTCCATCCGGTCTCCTCCATCCACATAGCAGTTAATTTCATCACCGGCCTCCCAGTTTCCCAAGGTATGACCACAATTTTAACCATCATTGACTGTTTCTCCAAGTCCTGCCATCTAATCTCCCTCCGCAAGTTACCTTTTGCCTTCCAGACGGCCCGCCTCCTGGTCAAACACGTTTTCCTGCTCCACGGAATCCCCTTTGAAATCCTGTCTGACTGTGGCTCCCATTTCATCTCCCAAGTGTGGAAGCATTTCTGTGCTGCGCTGAGGGCCAAGGTAAGCCTCACCTCCGCCTACCACCCTCAAACTAACGGTCTATCATCACATCCACCATATCTGCTCCTTCTGGAAGAACACTGTCTCTGCACTCCAACGATCATCATACCTAAACAAGAGATATGCTGACCGGAGGCGCATTCCAGCTACCACTTACTCCTCCAGTCAGCAAGTATGGCTCTCTGCCCGAGATATCATCAGTCCTTTCACCATTTGTCTCCGCCTCTCTTCCAGCCTCAAGATCCACCCCACGTTTCATGTCTGAAAGATCAAGCCTGTTCAGACCAGTACTTTGTGCCCTTCAGCCGACGCCCCCCTCATATCATTGATGGTTAACTAGCTTACGTTGTCCGGAGGATTGTGGCCTCCTGTCGACAAGGTCGGGGACACCAGTATCTCGTCGATTGGGAGGGTTATGGTCCCGAGGAGCTTAGCTGAGAGCCCCGATTGTTCATCCTGGACCCTATCCTCATTAAGGATTGTGAGGTCTCTTCCTCATCATCTGGGCAGGTGGGTCGCGGTCCTTGATGGGGGGGGGGGGTACTGTCAGGTTGAGTCTTTTCATTCTTTTCCAGGTTGTCCACTGGGGGTCGCCAGAGATTCCTCTGCTGGAGCTCCTGTTCCAGCTTCTCACCTGGTCAGGTGCAATCACTAACGAGCTGGACCAGTATAAGAGGAGCGGTGGATCAGCTACTCGTTGCCTGAGTATTAGTTGGTTACGGTAACCTCTTGCTCTTAGTGCTTACTAGTTATTTTCTCTCTAGTTTTTCGTAGTTAAGTTTTTCTAGTCTCCAGTTGCCTTTGTTCTCCAGTTATTTATTTGTTCTCCTAATCACTAGCTTTTTGTTGTTGCTCCCCTTTATTTGATGCTTTACTTTTTCCCTTTTTTGGGTGCCCTTAATCGCCTCATATGCTCCACCCAGCTTCCCATCATCTCAGTGTCTATACCCCCTCAAGAGTCTCACGGTCATCACAATCCTCTGGTTTCTCCGCTCCACTGGTTCAGCTCGGTCTGTTCGCTCCAGCCTCATCCATCTGTCGTTCTCGCCCCCTGGACAACCTGCCTGCACTGGAAAGTCTCACCACTCACTCATCCTGGTGTTTCCACCATCCACCAACAAAGTAAGAACGTTCCAATTTTTCATCACGCCCCGCCCGCATCACCTCACCCGTTCTGCTTACTCCTCAGTAGTCTCTGTTCTCCCACGTCGTTCCTACCTCCTACTGAGTTTCTCACTGAACTGTTAATTGTCTGGATTCCCGCTGCCAATCAACTCTGGTTCCCCTTCGTTGTCCATTGCTGCTCATCAACTCTGGATTCCAAGAAAACAATTCTACTCTTTAAATAAACCTCATAATTGTACTCCTGAGAGTCCTCGTTTATATGTGGGTCAGAAGCTTAAACAACAACATGACAAACTGACTCTTTATTGACAAGAAGAACCAAACAGGTTCTTTCTCTTGAAGGCAAAAAAGAAGAGGAGTAAACGCACACCAGAGAAGGAATTGTTTTCCAACAACCAAACGAGTTTAGGGACGGTTTATTTAGTGAAAAAACTTACTGGTCTTAATGGACATATAAATATCACCAGTCACAAAGATAAATTTGTCTTTTTTGTATGCAAGACTAGATCTCAAGAGATTTTCAGATACCCTGTAGATCTATTATGCTCTGCTATAGTTGCAGATGCGTGCACATAATCCATTAAATTGCACCTTTGTTAAATTGGGTAAGTATAATCTAAAATACAATATCAAAACCTTTACAATGATTTATTTGGTGGGCAATCAAATTATTGTAAAATGAAAAATTAACTATCCATCGATCTATTTGTGCCAAATCCTGGACAGTTCGCAAGACCCTTGCAGGGCAGTTAAACCAACTTCTTAACATATTTTTTAGCCTCTATTTACAAGCACTACTTGATCTGGCCCAATGTTGTGGATTATTATTTTACAAAAAGATAATGATCAAGTGAGGCAGATATGTGTTTAAAATGTCATGGCATTTCAAAGATGATAAGATGTACAAAAAAGGTTCCCAGGACATATATATGTCCTGGAAATGAAACAGACCTTCCACAGTATTACAGACCTTCCACTGTTCCTAACTACAGTAGAAGCACCAGGCACCTTTTCATATAAAGTAAAGGTTGTTCCTGCAAAGCTGAATATTGACCATATAAGACTGGAGCACATTGGCCACAATAATCCACATTTTTGCTATAGGGTTCAGGATTTTTATATATTTATTTTTTACCACTGTTGTCTCATGTCTTACTTTTACCGAATGAAGCAAAGCCCCCTTTTTCATACCTACTGTAATACATTTTTTTATAGAGGATCTTAATTTAAAAAATTGTGAAAAGTTTGTGATATATTTGGTTTTTGTTAAAACCCTTTTGTCGTTATGTGGCATTAGGCCTGCCAGGTGAATAAATTAACAGAAAATCAAGGTTGAATGTTGCTCAGCTTTTCAGACTGAGAATTTCTTCTCGCAATAAGTAAGTTCACTTTAAGGCTTTTTCTATAACTTGTCAAGGCTACAATTAATACAGCAGAGCATTGTGCATTCAAATACACAACGGAAAAGCAATCTGCTCTTGATTATTGCTAATCTCTTTTCCTTGAAAGTCGCTATCTAAAACCAAGGTTCCAAAGAATTTGAACATGACACAATACTGCTCTACAATAAAAATACATTATTTTTTTTATTTAAATGCATTACAAAGTCTAATATAAAAATTTTAGGTGCTGAGGGGAAAGGAAAATGGTGAAAGACTCCAGAAATAAAACAAAAAAATTACAATGACTTTACAGAGATTTAAGGGCTTTATGGTGTGCTAATCTATTTATAAAAGGCTTGAATGTAAAAGAGACTCATTTATGTGGACATATTTAATTGGTCGTGTCCAATATATGTAATTAAAATGTTAAAATAAATGTCATTAATAAAAAAAAAAATACTGTCTTTGTAAGGACAAAAGCTGATTTGGAAACACATTCACATCTTATTAAAAGTATTAGCTAGTAATACTACCAAGTTTTTTTATAAAAAATGTGAATAGCACGGAATGCCTAATTTCCTGTTTGGATGGCCTGATTATAAATCTTTGGGAGTGGAGGCAGATGGAAACTTTGGTGTGCTGCTGTGCTTTTATGCTTCTCTGATATTTAATACAAAGTCTATGAAAACCGTTTGTTTGGGAGTATTTGTAGCCCCGAAATGTTTTCACATACGGATTAAAACACTAAAATCTGGGTTGCTGTGGGAAACTTACCACTCCATAAGCAACAGTCTCGCTATACAATCGCAGCTCCGGATAGATGTTGGAGAGGAACCAGCTGAACGGTCGACACTTAAGTCGGGACCGCAGGGCCTTCCTCTCAGAAACGTCCCCGATGTCTATCCCTGAGTTCTAGGGTAGGAAGTAAACAAACACATTATTTTTTCCGGTTTTGGTTTTTCACTAATACTCCAGCACCTCAAGCAATGCAATAAAATACAATGCACTTCAACCCTCAGATTTGAAATCCTGCAGTAATTACGGAGCAGAATCCAGGGCCTGTGGCTCCTACCAGCCCTGCAGCAGTTCTACAAGGCCAACTTATGAGTCTTAAATAATAACAAAGCTCAAAGAGGACAAAAAAATGTTTAGAGAGGGACGGCATTCATTTATGAGACCCATTTGTCAGAAAAGAAGGGATAAAGCCTGCAATAGCAAATAAATATAGATCCTTAATAGGAAACACATAATTTAAATAACAGGTGATTAATACATTTGCTAAAAATACCATTTCAAATATCATCATATTTCCCTTTTATGTTTCCAAGCATGTATTTAAACATTGATTCAAAATTCTCTTTTAATATTTATATTTACAGTAGAATGTTAGGTTTAAATTTTTTTTTATGTCAAAACCAAACTATAAATGGATTATGGATGGATGGTTGGATGGACTAATGGGAAATATTAAGACAATGGATAGAAGGATAACTACATTAAAAATACCTATACTAACTTTATTCATATGTAGGATCCCTCACTTGCCACTTTATTTTGTACATACACAGAACAAACAGCGAATCACCAATGACACGTCCCCCGGTTGGTGCATTAATGTATCTATACAAGTTAAAGAAGACAAAACCTAAAACCTAAGAATGTAAATAAGGTTGAAATGTTAGATTTATGTTTGAGATTATATTTTACAAAAAATCAAATGTGTTACAGATACAGTAACCTGAGCTTACTTAGTAAGATGTTTTCTTACAAATATTTTGTCCAGATAAAATTGATCAGACTTTTTAAAAAGGTTCATTAGTCATTCAGTTATTAAATATGACAAAAAAAATAATACAAATTTGGTTTCTATCTGGTTGTTAGGATATACTGCCAAAAAACCCAAAGTCTCCCACCCACAGATATAACGCAAATCACACTCCATCCATTTACCTGAGGTGGCACATTCCAGGCCATGTGGACATGATTCTTGTAGTTGTCCATCCATACTTCCGCCAGTCTCAGGGCGTTTCTTCGCACGTGGGCCGTCAGATTCCCCGTGTAAGGTTTGTGAGCTCGCTCGATGTGGGCGATCCTGGAGCAAGGAAGGACCTCCACGCTGCCCCCGCATTGCCATACCTGTTGTGATGATCAGATTATAGGAAGTTCAAAATGAAAAAAAAGAAAAACAGCAGGTAGAAAGTGCACCTGCTACTCGAAATCCTTGACTCAACTCATTCTTTTGAATTAGCTGAAGCATAACAGTACCATAGGACCATTCTGAGAATGCTCATCAAGGTGCTTTGCTATTTTTACCCCTTTTAACAAAAATGTTAGTTAGCGTTGTGGCAGAATCAAAAAGGGATTCACTTTAAATAAAAGATTAACTTACAGTCAACCGAAAGTACCATGGACATAAGTGCTTTAAGAGGTAAAACATGTGATACTAAGTCCCTGATTACACAAGATAAATACAACTATAAGGATTTTAAAAGCACTGAAGTGTTAGACCAAATTCATCTTTGCAAATACTGATGTCTTGCCTCATGCTTTATTTTGGGTCAGACAAAAAAAATACATTTTATACATAATAAAAAGTCTAGTGCAGAACTCTCCAGTGTCCTTATAGATGCCTCTTACTGAATCATCTGTATATAATAGCTGTCAGAACCACATAAGAACCACATGTCAAGAATAAGCAATGAGAAGTCCAAAACCAGGGCTACAGAACAGATTCACGCCCTTTTGTTTTTCCAGCAAAAGGGGAAAAAAAAAACATTTAACTGTTTTTAGCCTATGTTGACCTTTAGAAAAATGTTAATACCACATCAATAGATCCCTTAATGTGAACATTTTCCCCTATGGCTATATTAACAAAAATAAACAAATGTCAAAATTCTTGTTTTCAACATAAAAATAAACCCAATAGAAAAGATACTAAGAACATACGAAAAGTGAATAAGTAACAATGCTTTAAAGGTCATATGTCAAATTTCATCTGTTGTTAAAATAAACATATAAGCACAAAACCTGAAATAATTAAAACAATCAATAAGTAAGTACAGTAATTAGACTGTTGGAATAACAATCTTGTATCAGTTCATATCAGTGTGAACATCCAAGAAAAAGACAAAAGGCTATGTTACATTTTTACTTTACAGCAGGTCAGATACAAACACAAAACCATCAGACTCTTTACAACAGCCTGAACCATAATTAGTTCAGTACTTAAGTTTTTAGCCAGGACATGTTCTAGTTCCTAGTGGATACAACTAGCTCGGGCTGACCTTTCTCCTCTAAGGACATTTTTCTTCTTTTTTTTATTCACAACATAATTTTAGAGCGTTTAATCATTTTTGTTCAGACAATGAAACCTTCAATAATGAGCTGGCGGTTTTCTTTCAGGCAACTTACAATAACGCATCATCCTGATAAACGATTAAAGGAAAAACAATCAGGTTTGCTGATACCCCAGTTTTTTCTTTACAGTACATCACCTAAACACTTTCTTATGGGAGAACAACAACAAGTACAGCAATATTGTACAGTGGAAGGAATATTATACAGTGTTTTAAAATAGTTTCTTATATTACAATTGATTTACTGTCTGAATTAATAGTTTGTAAATTAAACTTTTCCCGGAATTAAAGAAGCAAGCCTTTTGGAAACCCCATCTAGACCATCTTGTGGCTGACATCTTTAGTTAATCTGCCTTGTACTGGTCTGTCAGACAAATCCGTGAAGGCTAATGAGAATTTTTCAAAGTTGTTGGGAGATGTGTAGCTGTATGGTAACAGTGGTTCACAGAGAATATGGGGAAAGGATGACAAAAGTATTTCCTTTTTCGAAAGAAAATAAATTTTTGTTAAAAAAAAAAAAATCACATTTTAAGCTGCTTCAAAGCATTTAGTTTGCAACGATTGCTTTATTAAGTTTAAACCAGGCACCATTCAGCATCTAAAAACCTTCTCGTATCTGGACAGAAAATGTTAATTTGAATAGCCTGCTGTTTTGTGTGTGTGTAAAATTTTCCTACAGGGATGCCCGATTGCCTGCATCCATTCAAAGCAAAGAGAGATGCTGCAGCGCAATGACTAAACTGTTGAACTGGCTCGGAGCCCTGACAGGAGCATAAACCAGAGCCAAATTCTGAGGTGGGGAATGCCACTTTCAGAAATACCTCAAAGCTCTCTCCATCCATGATTTACAACATGGGGTTAGAGCACGAGGAGTTATTCACTGTGTCTGAGAAAGTGGGTGTGCAGAGAGAGATAAAGACAAATAATAAAAAAAGACGAGAGAAGCAAAGGAGGAAATGTGTGAAACGTTAAATAAAATGTAACAAAGGGAGATATACTGGGAAATACAGTGAGAGGATAACATGAATAGAAAGTGTGGTCTTTTCTTTCTTTCTCTTTCAAAATAAAAATCTTCTCCCCTGAGAACAGCCATGCAGAGCATCTACAACTCTTTGCTCCTTCTCAGTCTCACACTTTTTGTTTCTTTGGTTTATGTTTAACAAATCTTACTTAAGGACTTTCAGAAGTTTTAATGAGAAGATAAAAACAACAACAAGCACAGTTGTGTATTATAAATCATATCAAGGAAAGACTGCCTGGAGCGATAAAGTAAAGCTGTCTTGAGACAATGAGGATTAAATGGGCAACATAACATGCCATGGCACAGATGAATCTTCATGAAAGCAGTTTTTATCACAATGGGGCCAGAAATACTGAACGATTCCATGAAAAAAACTGGGGGAAATAATAAAAAATAGAATGAATATTGGTGATATCAAAAGGTGTCGCGGCTTGGTGAGAAGTAGATAGAAATACAATAAAATAGCAGTTTTCTGCCTTAAAGCTTGGGCTGAACTTCACACTAGATTAATTACTTAGAGTAAGAAAAAAAGGTCCTAGAGACACAAGGACAGTACGGATTAGGACAAAATATCACTGCAGATTCCAATAATCATTGATCTAAAACGCCAATATTTTTTACTACTGCCTGCCAAGTTAGCTAGAATTTTCCCGACAATTTGATAAAATAACTAAGGTAAATAATTTATTTCTACATAAATACATGAGTTAAGATTTCAACTGATCTTAGATTTTGTGGGACAATTTAGGTTGGAATGGTCTGTAAATACTAATGCTTCCACAAAAATCTATTACTGCTTCTTGTTTTGTGCTTGGACTTGAAATGGCCCTCATTCTGTTAGAAACATTGGCTGGAGTATTTCAGGTTTAATAAAAGATAAATAGTTTCTTAAAGAAGCATTGGTAAATCTAGGAATCACCAAGAAGAGGTCAAAGTCCAATCAGCTAATTAATTCACAACAAATTCTGCTCGGAGCTGTGCAAACCAAATTGGGATCTAGTGTATATTTTAAGTCAGACATGTGAAGTCCTAGTGGGCTGTTCACAAAATTCAACAACCTGTGTTGTTGCTGTTTAACAGAACAGGTTGTCTAGACACGTCCTTTAAATACACTTATTTTGATATTTGTTTTTCACCTGCATAACATTGACAACCTTTGAAATATTCCGTTCCACAATGATGCAGAAAAAACAGCCAATGCAATTATATCTTAAAATATACATTACTGGTTTTCTTTATTACCCACCACCCATTATCAAGGACCATAAATAATTGCTCTGTAGGTGTATAACTTAGCACTCTGCTTTAAGGTTTAATAGTGGATCCTACGGTTTGTAAAATAGATAAAGAGGTAGGCAGATCTTTAAATTACTAGGCTCTTCTCCAGTGGAACCCGATCCCAGTTTAATTTGTGGGGAAGACAGTCTCACTACTTTTAAGACCAAGATTCCAACTTTCCTTTGTAAGAATCTGTAGGAAATCGGGCAATACGCATTATGTTGTTGTAAGAAGCCATCAATAGAAGGTTAAGCATTAGTTATGTGCGGTTTGTATAAGAGGCAAGTTTTACCCAGATTGTTAGAACTACCTTTTAAGGACTTTCATTAGCTACCTGTATAAGGTAGCTAATGTGCGCTCTTTAGGGGTGCCCCAATACATATTCATATCAGATATCTGACCAGTATAAGCAAAATAATTAATATCAGATATTGGTCCAGTATCAGCAAAAAAATTAATATCAAAAACATATCCAACATCTCAGATTTCGGCACTCCTATACAATCTGTTCCAGTTGCTTGTATCCAGTATGCAGAGACCAGTGATCACCACAAAAGCTTTTTTGCTAATTTGCAAATGTTGTAGACTATTGTTCTCCATTTGAGTAATATTTCTTAATCAAGCGCTTTCTAACATTTTACACCTCAAAAGTAATACAAGTCTGTATTATTCATGCAAATATCATATCGGGTCAATGTCAGTATCAAGCAAGAGTTTGATATTTTTGACACACCAAGTGCTGTTTCAATCAGTCATAGACCACCTTAAATTTCAAACAAAACAAAAGCATCTGCATAGTAAGTAGTAAGATAATTTTGTGCTATGAAGCCCCTTAGCATTTCTTTTTTGTGTTTCCCATATTTAAAGGTCAATTGTCATTTGCTTCTCCCAGAAGGAGGCTGCAATGAAGATTATGTTATTTCAAACAGTCACACTGGCTGAAAGACCCTTTCTCAAAATAAAACCACGCAATAGATAATGTGTTCACGTTGGAATTGAAGGGAAGCTTATGGTCTTACTCTAATGCCGAGTTCCACATTTTCTCCACCATAAATTTCCATGCCTTCATCGAGGAGGCCAATCTCCTCAAAGTATTTCCTGTCTACCACAAAGCAGCCAATCAGGGCAGGACTCCTGAAATAGAAGAGGAAAGGAGGAATGAGATGTGTCAGACTGCTATAAATGCACAGCAATAGGGAAGTTAAATGCAAATAATTCCTGAAACACACATACAATAGGCATGCTAACATAACCCGCAATTAGCCCACACTGTAAATCACACCCTAAGGAGCTGTGTTTTTATCCTAAGAACACTACATATTCAAAGCTCTGGAGAAATCTTATGGCATGTCAAAATGATCTTATGTATGGCATCATACAAACAAATGGCACTGTTGTCAAGAGGAGGGATCAACATCAAACTGAATAAGCAGAAGAGGAAAAATAACTCTGATTAGTATTCGTGCTGTCAGTCCCACACACCTCCTCATATCAATGTGTAATACAACACACTGACAAAAACAACTTGTTTGGGTGAATTTATTTTCCCTGAAGACAGACAGATTGGAAAAGAAACATAAAAAATGCTGAAAGAAACGAGGCACTCCTACGACAGGCTTTCAACATCAAACAACATCACATTGAGATCACAGCTCATACATAAACTATAACTGTTTTTTCAGCACTGAGGAATGGCTTTAAAAAAGTTCTGGATTTTCTCCTCTGCTTTTTTTTTTCTAAGATGAGATAAAATCGTTAGCATCTTCTAGTCACTAAACCATTGAAGATGAAAGAGAATCTATATATCTTTTTGGTGTATCTACTGTAAGAAACAACTGGTCCCCTATTTGCTTGGATTCAAGGTAGTTTCAGATAGCACTTTTTCAAACAGCTGGATGCGACTGCTCGCTGCTGATTGTCCAATAGTCCTGCTGTGTGAACATGTCATATTTTTAAGGAGTAAAGGAGTCAGCCCTGATATTCATCTTTTGTAATTATAATATTGAAGATATGTCTTCTTGCCACGGCCTATAAATACAGAGTGCTTTTATTACTGGACTTATTTCTAAAGAAAGTTTATGTTATGATCTGGCCTGTTTGTCTGCTGTTGTTTTCATCTCTCTCCGTCTTTCCTGTTTATTGGCATATTTATTCCACCTGTACCTCTCCCACCAGGCTTATGAAGCGACATTCCTTTCACCTTTTTCCTGCTTTTTATAAGCACTCCACTAGCAGACAAACATTGCCAGATTATCTAAAGTAAATGTTAAATTAGTAAATGTCCAGTGTTCTCTCTTTGCCTGACTGCCTGATGCTGAACCAGTTTCTGCCCCACAGATTTCCTGTTCTTGTCTTGCCCTCATTGGATGTTTTCCGGCTTTCTCAGTTCTGATTTATCCCTGGACACATCTACTACAATGTGTCTCCACATTCTAACCCAGAAATAATTTTTGCACAACTCTGTCTTCACAAAGAAGACACAGATCTGTCTAGGACTTGGATTAAAGGATCCTAAGATAAGTCACTAGTTTTCCAAGTGATTGTGTGGAAACAACTATAAGTGCCACACAGGGCTTTCCATACAGCTATGTTGGAAACCTCCACCAGAGGAGCTGAAATTCAGGTCTCCCATATACCAATATAATTTGAAAAGGTTTGTGGTTTTATCATGAGGTCAATTCTTACATTGAGTCACTTATCAGCAGCTGACTCTTTTTTCTGCCCCAAGAGGTTCTGGTTAGGAGATTGCTGCAATATTCTCATCAGAACTATTTACAATGTCTTCTGCTTACCTAATTGGAGCTGTGTGGTTGCGTAGCATCCACCAGGACTTTGGTGGGTTGAGGTATCGACACCAAAGCTCCCAATCAAAGCCCTGAGCAGAGAGGGGGTACTCCTCAATTTCAAATGTGTCATACTTGATGTTGTCAAAAGAAGGTGAGATCACTCTGGTCCGGTCCTCTTTTATTCTCTGCAGAATTGGTTCTGCCCTGTGAGATGACACAGACAGCCTTTAACATTTAAAGCAAAGGTTAAACCAGTTTCTCTAGGAGTTCAATATATTCAGTCTCATAAAATGCACAGACAAAACAGATGTTGAATGGAAGTAACTTATAATAGTTTTATAGGTACCTAAAAAATAAAAAAATGAAACAATGTCTCCCCCAATTTTAAAAGGGGATGAACTAATCTGTTTTTTTTGCTTTCATGTTTTTTACCCCTCCCCCCCCCAAAAAAAACACAACAAAAACAAATTAGTAACATCCTACTTTCAGTCATATTTATAGAGATACTGTTGATTGTTATTTTTGGTAATTTTAAACTGGCAAACAAAAATTCAATATAATAAATAATTCTAATCGTAGTATGCTCAAGTCAATTGACTTTATGTAAAAAAAAACTTAATAATTATCATCATGTATAGTGTTAATCAGTTTGTATAGTGTTAACAGCCTCGGATAGGAAAGGTAAACTACATTGAACCAAAATTAGGCTTTTTAAGTGTTACAATAATGCAAATTTTCACAGTAATTAAATTAGACTAACTGTCCAATCTATGCAATGGTTGTACCATTGGTTGTCCAATGGTTGTCTTATCCTTGCACAGTTACACATATCCAGCACTCTCAGCCTAACTAAATCAGACTCGCAAGAAATTGCACTAGAAGGCTGCAGGCTGTTCAGACCTGTCAGACCCTTGACCAGACTGCAACACAGCAGCGACAGGAAAGTACACATTGTTGTCATGTAGTTTATGTTTGTTACAAAGAGGCTCACTACCATTGGTAAAAACCGCATTAAGTGACTTATGTAAATAATTCTTTCTGATTTTGGGGTCAAAGATGTATTTTTTCCTGAATATTTCCCCACAGAGCAGAACATAAAGTCCTACAATCAGTACGAATTAATGGTGGCTGAAGAAAAACAAAAACGACCCAGTGAGCTATCATCACTATCACTGAGGTATGAAATATTAAGACCCAGGAAGCTCAGAAGGTAAACAATGTTTTACTGAAACAATGTTGTACTTTCTAAAGAAGGGACTACCATAACTGCTCAACATCTGTTGTTCTCACAGCTGCTTAGTTTAGAAATGTTTGCAAACTTCTGCAAACCTCAGAATTAACATATTCACCCTCAAGGGAACACTAACATGAACTGCTAACTTAACTAATCATCCTAATTCATAATATAACATGCAAACATCAGTTTAATATTTCGACTCTATAATTTGTAAAGAGTGAGGGGTCAGATCCATGTTAATTGTAACAAAATCGTAGAGGTAAGGTGTGGACCTCTTAGGGAAGACAAATATATCTTCAGAGAGAACGAAGTTAGTGTCTGGAATAGAAATCTAACTGGAATAGTTACTCCCTCTTTGATTTGAATCAAAGAGGGAGTAAGGGGAATATTTGATACGGCTAAAGACGAGGTTGAGTGTAATGCAGAGATCTAAGAAAAACTACAAACTTCAAAGAGCAGAGCCAGGATTATGAATTTATAAGATCTAGTCTCAGCCAGATAACAGTCTGATTCTGTGGATGCAAATACAAATCTGCAGGTGTAGTGAGATGGTATTCCCAAGGTTCTGTTTCTAACAAGGACAGATATCCCATATTGAAGTGTTACTGAAGTGTTAAAAAAGCTTGGGCGAATAGAAAAAGAAGTAGGCATATTTAGAAAAGTAATAAAAGTTGTTTGCAGTGGATACAGCTTTTATATATAAAAACACATTTATCCATTGATCCATTATTTAGAGCAAATGTAAAAAACAACAACTAAACTGTTCCTGATTTACAGAATCATAAAAAGGTATTGGCATGGAAGGCTTTTACTTAAAACAAAAAGCTTGAATGTGCCTAAGTAGGTTTTTTAATAGCTTTAGCTTTGCAAGATTATAAAATGATGTAAGAGATTGAAATATCTAATGAATGTTTAATGGAAGCTTTGATATCACTGCACAGTTATATTAAAAAGCTGGAATTAAGGCAATGACACAAGGGATACAACTTATTTGTTTGTCTTTTAGAAAAAACTGCAAAGGACTGTCCCAATGGACTAATTGTTTATAGTGCCAAAATTCAAGTTTATAAGTTCAAATAGGGACACAGTACAATAATACTAGTAATATATTTAAAAAAATACGTATAAAATAAAGAGCTCCATACATATTGTGAAACGTTTGCTTTAGCCATTCTTCAAAATTGAAAAGGCCAGAGAATATTGCACTATAGCAAATGTGTTACAGGTTTAGATGGAAAGCATGTCTGTAAAAGAGCTTCTTTCTCTCCTACATGGAATGAAGCTAAACAAATGGAGTTAGCTTCATCTGCTGTGTTTAAGTTGAAATTCACAGTGACACATCCTGAGTGGGTTTAGCATAAAAATAAAGACAAATATGTAAAAAAAATAAAAAAAAGTTTGGCCATTGTTATACACAGTGAAAGATCTGTGATGCTGTGACCTTTTATCTCCTTCAAATACTTACACTTTCAGATAAACATCTTCATCAGAAAGTGGGTCATCATTTGGTTTGCCGACAAAACACTAAGGATTTTCCTAGATCTTCTGAGAGGTGCTTTAATAATACCCACATATTCTGAGATAAGAGATTAGACGAGGAGAACTCACTTCTTACATATGAACCCCATCTCTGGATATTTACACTACTAAAAAAAGGAAACATAAATGTAGCTAGATTTTCATGCAAGACCAGTAATAAATCAGGGGGCAAAAATCTTTAGTCAGAGACAAATAATTAGTCAGACATCTACATTAAGGAATCTCAGTAAGGTTTAACAGCTTGATCATACAATAAATAAAATAAAAAAATCGAAATTTCTCTCACTGCGGAAAATCTGTGGAAATGAAGCGATGCCTCAGGAAGCGACGCCTCAGTAAATGCCAATTAATTATCAACCAATCTGCTGCAAAGAAATTGGAGTCATATTATTACCCATGAGCAACAATGTCTTCAAGTGGGATTTTCCAGAGATAAACTTTTAATTTCTCTTGTACGCTTGCTTGCAGGTTTAGTCAAATTAATGAAACTATTGGAATTCGTTTGCATATGCTTGAAATTTCTAAGATTGATCCTCAATTTTAAGTAAAAAAAATCACATGACACACAGCTTCCTGTTTTTTTTCTTTACTCATCAATCAAAAAAACAAACAAACAAACATAAAAAAACGGAACTACAATTTGCAATTTTCAAAACCAATATATTTTGTTCTTATATCTATTTTTTTCCTACTGGGAATTGAAACCGCATTTTGAACAATTCAAATGCTCTTTGCTGATTATTTGTTTTTTTTTATAGTAAATTGTTGATGAAGATGGAAAAATAATAAAGTAATATGCTGGAAGATAGCAGTATTACCCTCCATGCTGTGTCCAGGAATACATAACCTTGCAACCATAGTAATGAACCCCAATGGACTCACTAATTGTAAGTTACTGGCAAACCTAAATCTCTCTATAACATACAGATTTGGATTCATCTAAAGAAACAAAAGCCTTTTCAAAATATTCTATTTTGTTCCAGATTTACATGGATATGTCCGGTAAACTGATTTTAAACTAAACCTATTATCCGGAGAATATCTAAAATAATGACAATGGAGTTTTCTGCCCCAGCTGAAACTACTTAAAATATTTTTTAAATATAGCCAGTGTCCATTTATAATGATTATGTTTTAGGACTAGTATTTTGGTAACATGATCCGAGATATGCAGCTTGCTTAAAGTACTTACTTTGATTTGCTTGTACACCTGCATACACACTCCAACATTTTATATCTCATTGTTCAATTCTCCCAGTTTGCAAAAAAAAATAAAAAAATGTTGAGATAACAGGAGAGCCACAGATAAAAGGACAGGGAAGATAGGAAAGGATTAGCATGATAACATCTGGACAATCACTCTGACACATAACACCCTGTAATTACTTGGGTTTGACTCAGAATAGGCAACATTTCAGATAATTACAATGAAGGAAAAAGACAATTAGTAGATCCAGCAATCAGTTTTTAGGGGGGCTAATTATATGGCAATTTCTCAATTTCTACAAAAGCGAAAATTTTGAATAAAATAAGAAATTTGTGAGAGAGTGGGCGGGTTTCAGAACATAGAGGATAAAAGATTAAGAGGAAGCTGTTAGCGAAGGAAGAAAAGCGAAAGTAAGAAGAATTTTAAGGAGAGAAGATGCACCAGTTCTTTTCTCTGTGTGCATTTGGATGTGTTTGGTTGAATCTTAAATTCTGGCACACATCATCAGATAATCTGCACCAGACAAATTAAATATTTCAACCTAATTTCTTCATAGAAATATTAAAAGTGCTATAATCAAACAGTGTATTTTTGTGTCTCTGCCAAGTAGGATTTCATTAGTCACAGACCAATAGCCCCACGGTGGCCCTATGTTGGATGTTTGTGTGGGATCTGTGTGTATGAAGAGGTGCAGATGCAGAGGGGGAGAGTAAGGGATAAAGGGCTTGTGTGGGTGTTAGAGTAGCAGGGTTAGGGACCTTGTAAGTGTCTCTTTTCTAATCGGGAACACAGCAGCCAACAAATACACTTTTGGAACCCAAACATTATAATGAAGTGCAAAGAAAGAAAGCACACTTTTGTTGCACAAGTGAGTGTTAGAAGCAAACTGTGTGCATGCATGTTGCTATGGGTTGAACACGAGAGTGTGATATTTTTTTGAACTGTCATACTGATTAAAAGTGACAAAGTCTTGTTGTTGTATCCATGTGTTATCGAGGAGGGTCCCCGAAGTGAAAAAGGTTCCACACAAAAACAATAAAAAAGAAAAAGGTTCCACAGTAAAAACAGAGACATTAAATCTGTGTGAAAAGAGAAAAATGGACTTGAAATGTTAGGAAGCCTTAGCATACTCATTGCTGCAACAGCCGAAACATAACTAGCAATGCTAATGGGGCAATAATTAACAACTGCTTTGCAATTCAGTCCTTAATGGGTTCATTAGGAACTATTCCTACTTTATGTCAACGGCTGGTGTTATTCTACAACCTTCTCAAGAAAGGTTAAGAACAAGAGCTATTCTTGTGAGCATTATGTGGAATCATAAGGCAAATGAACAGAAGTTAAAAGCTTATCACATATACATGCAAGTAACTAGAAACAATTTGTAACACTTAGAGGTTTGCTAAACCATTTCACTTTTATACATCTGTATCAAAACCTTGAGACTTACAAATGAGGAACGCTAACTACAGACAGAGTTTGTCTAGTAAAACTCACTGTGTTAAAACTGCGTATATGCTATTCTTTCTTTCCTGCTGTTATTGTTGACGCGCCTGACCTGATTATGCTCAGGTCCGCTTCCTTTACAAACCTGGAAATCTCCGATATATTTAGAAGGTCAATGGTGATATGAAAACTTCTGACAATATTATTAAGAGAAAAAAACAAAACAATGCAGCTTTAAGTGCTTTTCTTTAACAGATGAGGGATTCACAGCTTTTAATCACTACAGCCAGAATGGGTTGAGTAAGGTCAAAATATAGATTTATTTATCTGCTAAAATATGTATACTCCATGTAACGACAAAATTCTCAGTGTTACATTGGTATTTTCAATGACAAAGACACAAAGTTTGTCATTAATTGTTGTACTCCCACAACAGGATGGGGCTAACATGAGCCAAGATTGGTAGGTTGCGATCATGGCGAGAATCAATTTTAGATTTCTGTCATCTATAGTATTTTAGTGTAGGCAGAGACGAAAAGTTCTTCTCAGGTTTGCTCTGTCCCCAAAACCGTTTGTAACATACTGAAACAATGACTCCTCACAGATTTCGTTCAACAATAGGAGTCCTCTTGGCACTTTTAAAGACTACATTCGTCCACAACGGACAGGTTTGTGGTGCGCATGAACTACAGTTTTCCTGCATATACATTTTTTTATGTATATGGTAACTCTTTCAGAGTTACCAAGGGACTGTTGGCTGCTTTATTATTGGTTTGACATTTTTCTAAGTGTACCAGAATCTTTCAGATTTCATTTCACGCTTGTGCTATTTTTGAGGGTTTACGACTTCCATTTAAAATGTATAGCAGCTGCATGTGATAAAAATTCTCAACAACTTGATATGGTATGAAAACACCAGGACTGTCTGCTGTCATGACAACCCTTTTATACAATCAACCTTCTGACTTGCAATACTAATAAATAACTTCCTTTCTGTTACAGTAATAGGAGAACCGAGTGAGATAATGGTACTTTGGTCAAACTGCAACATTTTCAAAGAAATCACAAATAAGTAAGCCCAAATAAACATGATGTTGCCATATAATGTCTCACTGGGTTATAAAGTTAATCAGAAAGTTCTTCAAAACATCAGCAAAATAAGTATAGAGTTCATGTTTAGTTCCTCTGGTAGTCAATCTTTCTTACAAGTTTCACATAGCTAAACATGAAGGGACTGATGAGCTGAAGAGTTGAACATTCAATCCCAATTAACTGAAAATGTTCAAGCAAATGCTAAAGAGTTGCCTTAGTTTCTTTCCATAAAGCCTTAAACTCCCAGTTTACCAATGTTTTCTATAAGGGAGTTACGGTAGTTTTTCACAAAATAGCTATGCCTGATATTTGCCATTTAAATCCTGGATGATATATTGCCCAACTTTGATAAACCTGCTCTCCCACTATTTCCATAAAATGTGTCCTTACTTTTTATTTCCTGTTACTTATTTTTTTACACATGGTCTTCATTTTCTGTTGTGTTTTAGGCAAGGTAGGAATGTTGTCAATGGGCAAGGACACAATAATATGAACTCCTGATTTGTATCAACAGAAGGACCGTGAAGATATGCAAACAGCCACGGGACGACCACATTTAATAGAACTAAATTAATTCAAAGAGAAAGATGGAGCCAAATAAAGAATAATTCCCTAATTTTTCCCAGAAACGTGATACTTACCATCCAGTGTTAAACTCTACATGTGCGTCAAATAGAGCAACCACAGGAGCAGTGGCCACCCTCCATCCACTGACTCTGGACCGGATCAGTCCTTCCTGCTTGGCGTGGTGGACCACTTTGATGAACCCTGGACCGTGCTGTGCATTTGTCTCATCCACAAAGCTCTGTAAGTGCTCCTTCAGCTCCACTAAATGGAAGAGATAAACATATTTTGATGTAATGGTAGACTTACTGAACCCTGTTTAAACAATGATTTGAGTAGTTTTCTTTTAGATGCGTAGCTTAATAATGTAAAAAACTCTTTATTCACAATGAGGGACAAAATTCTGATGCCACTTTGTTGTTTGGTAATACATCCATCCTTTCACCTATTCTCTGCTGATGTAAATGTAGAAAACTTTGACAACCACATTTGAATGGAAAAACTCTATAAACGTTCAAACCATTTACGATTTAGAAAAAAAAAATATTGACATGTTCTCTTAAGCTAGGGGCAGGCCATTCTCCACAACGAGAGATAATATCTTTTGGTAAGTCTTTGTGGAATAGTAGGTCTACTAAAAATAGGGAGCATTGACAAGTCTTTCAGGAAGTAAAAAAAAGGATTATCTAAAGCATTCCAGGCTTCCCTTGCCTTCATGACTAAACAATCAGAAGAAGTTTGGGCAAAATAGCATTGAAAGAAGTATTAACAACTTGAAAACCATTGCTGGCCAAAAAGAACACAAAGACCCATTTCACATTTGCCAAGAAACATCTTTATGATCCATATATATATATATATATATATATATATATATATATATATATATATATATATATATATATATATATATATATATATATATATATATATATATATATAT